>NC_069432.1:421429-477420 GCF_026875155.1 Cherax quadricarinatus
CCCCACTATAATCAAAACATCTTCATTAAAAAATCATTTTAAAATTTTGTTTTTATCTATGCCATTGTTTTTTTAGGAAAGTAGCCTAAAAATTTTTTTTTTAATACCTTTTGCTAAAAATTTAATTGGAACTTTATTCTTAGGGGAAAATAATTTTGGGAAATCACAGATTTGGTTTAGTTTTCCCTGGAATGGATTAATTACGATAAAACGGGGGCCACGTAATCACTATGAAATGCGTTTCATAGAAATCTCTGAAGTAATTCATTGACCTGTTTCATTTTTGTATTACCATTAATAATAAACAGACTAAAAGGAATTTCCCAACAACAAAAAACTGAATTTTTTAAATTTTTGGTGGTGAACTTTTGAAGTGTCATAAAAAATTTTCCCCTCATTATGACAAAATCATTACGACGAGGTCTTAGGCCCCATCTCCATCTTAAATGGGGAGAAGCTGTATAACGGGTTTCTTTTATTCTTTTGTTTATTATGTCATATTAATAAATTTATAAGATAAATAACCATAGAGTTTATTTTTCGTATATTAAGTTTTTTGTCCTGCCTCCAGAGCGGAATAATCTGGAACAAATTAAGGCTTTTTCAGTTAATTTAAATGAGGAAAATTCTTGGCATAGACAGTTTGGGGATACGAGCAAGGTCTGGAAGGTTTAAACTCAAGCTGAGGTTCCTTGTATTTCAGAAAATTTTGTAAATCCCAAAGGCAGGGAAAATGTTCACCTTTTTGGTTTTTGTGACTATTTTAGTACTATTTCACATTAATATTAGGTCATAACAAAGTTTTGGCTATAAATCACAAAAACTCTATAAATTGTAAAAAAACACCAAAAAATATTAAAATTAAAATAAAAAAAAGAAAAAAAGGGAGTCGGCAACACTTCCCGCAAAATGGAGGGCCATGTTGCCGTCAGTGAGCACCCACACCAACTTTGCGGGTTATATCTCGGGAATATTGATCCTAAATTTTTTTTTCTTTTAATGTTATTGTAATGCCCTCTTCATTTAAAAAAAAAGGATTTTTTTTTTTTTTTAAAATGTTTGGACACGGGCAAGTGAATTAATCTATGTTTGGACAATTTTAACCCTTTTTTTGTCGAAAAATATTTTGAATTTTTTTTTTTTACAAAGTGTTAAGATTAATTTTTTTGATTTTTTAAAACCCCCCCCCCCCCCCCAAAAAAAAAAAAAAATTGCGATCAGACTTACCGAATATAGATAGAAAAATTTGGGAGAAAAGAAACCCTTTTTGCAACAGGGCAAATGCCACTCTCCCAGTAAACTTTGGGTTTTCTTCCATTTAAAGTTTCTTGTTTTTTTTTACTATTTTTTTTTTCACATAACTTATGTCCTGTAGACCAAAGTAGGGCAATGTTTATAAAAACATTTGTTTTAATCAACACAATTGTACAAAACCAGTATCACAAAATTGTTTACAAAACTTGTTTACACAAACAATAAAAAAATTTTTTTTACCATTGTTTTTAAATATTAAAACAATTACAATCACGGACACTTTCCTAAACTGCTGCACTTTGGGGTTCTTTGAAACATGGGGTATGCCAGGGTGTTTACACTTCCTCACATAAAAAGATTTTCTCTGCATTTTGGGGTTTTTTTGGGATGTGCACAGACTAGCACCCTTCTAGCATTTTTTGACTAGTAGGGGGGCATTTGGGATGGGAGTGACCCAAGCCTCAGATAGAGGGCATTGTTGACAATTTCGGGGCTCTGGGCTATTTTAAGTGTTGTTCCTTGGTACTTGAATTTATTTATCTGGGTTACTTCAAACAAAAGTCAAACCCTAAAATTTTGGGTTTTTTTGGGTTTGGGCTTCAACTTAAAATATTATATGCATTCAGCCCTTTAAATGTCAAAAAGATGGAAAAAGAGTTTTATGTACCACTTAAAATTCTTTTTAACCCCAATCAGGAAACCAATCTGCAAAGTCACATTTCTCCACAAAAAGCATATTGAGGGTTTTAAAACTCATCACAGCTGCAGGGTTTTTAAAAGTGGGGTTTAATTTATCTCTATCCTGCTTTCCAGTGTCAAACCCTTTTTTGTCGGGGGAACTGATTTCAACCCAAAGTTACATCACGTTGTCATGGGCCCCCGAAATGCCATGAAGTCAAAGGGGAGCAAACACCCTGAAAATCACCTCAACGGTGCCTGAGGGGGGGAAACCCGGGGATATCTTCAATTTTCCCTGCACTGTGGGCCCCACCATCTTCCCCTTTCCCATCACAAAAATCACGAGTAAGGGGCTTGTGTTTCCAGTTATCTTAAAAATAAAATATGCCCCTTTCCAAGAAAATGGGGCCCCTCATTGTTTCTAAACCACATCACCAGAGATACCCAGTAACTGCCAGTTTACCTGGAGTTTACCTGGAGAGAGTTCCGGGGTCAACGCCCCACGGCCCGGTCTGTGACCAGGCCTCCTTGTACACAATTATATCCACATCAAGACCACTTTTGCAACCACACAGCACAAATAACTTTATACCAAAGCATTTCCTCTTGCTTGGTATGTACTGCTTGAATGACAGCCTGCCTTTTAACAAAATCAAAGACTCATAAATAACAAGCTTCCTGAAGGGATAAAAATACAGACAGTACTTTTGTTTCTTGTACATAAACACATTCCTGATCTTACATAACCTGTCGCTTCTGTCAAGCCTTGTTTTGTCTGAGAAGTGTAGCATACATAGTATTTACTGGTATAATGTCACCGAAAATTGGGGTTGAAATCAGGTGGTCTGTCGACCAGTATGTGTTGACATTGTGCTTATACACATGTGGCATAAGCATTATTGTGGCAAAGAACAGATACATCCCTGCCACAGTTGTGTCCTTCCACTTGTGTAGGCATGATCTTGGTGAAAGAATTGTGTTTGCCATGGTGTACTCAAGTATGTATTGCTCTCCCTGACAATAATGTCCATCAGGGGTTCATCGAAGAGTAACTGAAAAAATTCCAGTTCAGTGGCATTGTTCCCAAGTGTACATGATGGCCATATTCCACTTTGTATTTAATCAAAGTGATGGAGATTGGGAACAAAATTGTCACCTTGCTGCCAATCCCAGATGCAGTCTGCTGGTGGGTACTGGATATTTACAGGTTGTGGATGTTGTGGGAGTGTGGGGTTGGTTGAGGGTGGTTGTGACTGTGCTGAGTTAGCAGTGTGGCCCACTGCTAGTGCCACATTACTCATGCCACCACCATCTCCACCTGCTGCCCCAATCACATTATTCAAACCCCATTATAACAATATCGTCATCTTCACTATCAGTTTCGTGGTGTAGGCCATGGGATGTACTCCAAGATATACTCTTTTCCCTTGGAACAACACGTGACACACTACCAGAATGCATGCTGTGTTGTACATACTGCCGCTTCGCTGGAGAATATTCGCCCTCACTGTCGCAACTAGAACTGCTTTCAATAGCTTGGAAATCACTATCATTATCACTTTCACTGCTCACATCAGAGTTCTGTACATGGTGAAATAGTTTCCTCTATCATCCTGATACAGGTGAATGTGAATGAGACGGCCTTAACCGGAGGTGGAAGGTTGTGGGTCATCTGGATTTTCATCACTAATTACATTATCCTGGCGCTGCTTTCAGTCACACCCACTCCAAAGCCATGAAATTCACTTTCACTGGCACTTCCATCGCTGTTAGAGCTATCACTTTGGAACAAAAGACCTCCAGTCTGCCGAGGAGTGAGGCACTTCATACCGCGAGTCATGGTGAACAAGGACTACCAAGAGGGCGTTCCCACAATGCACCGCTGAGTCCCCAGTTTTTTTCACAGGTGCACACCCACCACACAGACCGATTCTCTCACATGTAGGCCTAGCAGCTTTCTCCTGCTTGATTTGAAGCTGCTAGAATTTATGCGTATAAATACGTCAGAAACATTGGCTCGTAAGACGTATTTATACGTCGGAAACAGTCAAAGGGTTAATATATATCAATGATCTTGATGAAGGAATTACTAGTGATTGAGCAAATTTGCCGATGACACAAAGATAGGTAGGATAATTGATTCAAACGTAGATGTTAGGGAACTTCATGAGGATTTAAACAAACTCTGTTCTTGGTCAGAAAAGTGGCAGATGCAGTTCAATGTAGATAAATGCAAGGTTCTGAAGCTTGGGAGTGTCCATAGCCCTAGCACTTATAAGTTAGATAATGTAGAACTTAGCCATGTAGATTGCGAAAAAGACTTGAGGGTTATGGTGAAACAACAATCTCAAACCAAGACCGCAGTGCCTAAGCGTCCGTAATAAAGCAAATAGATTATTGGGATTTATATCAAGAAGTGTAAGCAACAGAAGTCCAGAGGTCATACTGCAGCTTTATACACATTAGTAAGGCCTTACCTAGATTATGCAGCTCAGTTCTGGTCTCCATATTACAGAATGGACATAAATTCTTTGGAAAACATTCAGCGTAAGGATGACTAAATTAATACATAACATTAAAAATCTTCCTTATGAAGAAAGATTGAAGACTTTTAAATTACATTCACTGTTAGACGAAGAATGAGGGGAACATGATCGAAGTGTATAAGTGGAAGATGGGTATTAATAAAGGGATATTAATAAGGTCTTGAGGATATCTCTTCAAGGGAGAACCTACCAACCTGTTGGTATTGTATACCGTTTTGATATTCAAGCAAAAGTAAAGCTCAAAATATGATAATTACCTGACCCTTTGTCTGTTTAATCCAGCCACATATACACCACCTGGACCTAACTCACTCGTGGGCGGTGCAGCAAACACAGTACTACGTAACTTAATGACTGATCATGGTGATACCAGGGCGATTAAGGGTTTTTCCAACCTCATAAATAAAATTATCGATTTATTGTAGTTTAATCATATAGTGTCACTGATTTTCCCTATATAGGCCTATTTGTACTCTGTAATCATATAATAGGTTATATAGAAACAAAGGATTTTTATCTTATGTTCCTGCAGCACTGCCTAGTATGGGCCAACAGGCCTGCTGCAGTGTTCCCCTTTTCTTATGTTCTTAGTGTCACCTTCTTTAAAAGGCTCTTTGGTGTCACCCCCTAAATGGTGTCACCCAGGGCAGCCCCTCCGCCCCCCCTAACGACAACTCTGTATTTAGTCACAGTATGTCTTAGCCTTGAATGATCCATCAAGCTGATAGGAACGCAGGTCTTCACCACTGCAGAGTGTGGGATAGTTGCCAGGGGTTAACTACAATGAGGTACGTAGATCAAGGGTGACGCCTCTGAACTCAAGTGAAGTTCCACTCCTTCAGCACTGTCTCTGTAGTTGCCAGATAAACCCTAACTGGCATTCCAAGCTAGAAAGAGACAAAAGTTAACCACTGCTTGATAAATCACTCACCATGATAAGTAAAGCATTTAAAAGACTGGTGAGGATTTAAACATTGAAAGTCAAGGCAGGATTGAACTAAGTCTCAGAATTAGTTAAAAGTGAAGCTTTTAACCAATATATCCATTAAAATAGGAACAGAGGCATTTACAGTTGTGTTGGGAGCTGCGAGTCAAGTGATTTTCCATTTGGTCGAGTCCCACACGTCACCTTTCAGTGTGGAGAAAGAGGGGGGGGGAGGGATAGCGGGAGCTAGACACTGACCCTACCTTAACAAGCAGCCTGGCAATCAAACTATCGTCACCATATATTCGTTTACTACTCCTATCTGTTGAACTTTTCCCTCACACCCAATCACTATATTTCTTTGTACAAACTATGTATCATGTCCAGTAATAAATAAATAAATAAATTGAAGACTCTTGTTTGTGTATGGCAGATGAGGCAGAGGGAGGGGAGGCGAGTTTATTGTTGGAGAATATGACACTAATATTAACTCTGCAGCTTATTTATCTATCACAATTCAACTAATATGACAGAATAAACAATATTAATAACATAGAAACATGGAATATACTCTAGAATGAAGAAAATAAGTCATTATGAATGTCACAAGAGGTGTTCTGTTTTTGTTGTTGGGTGTACAAGGGCCACTGTGAGCATAAGCTGTCCATAATGGTGGTGAAGCAGCAGCTGAGGTGGCAGTGTTTACTGTAGCCCTAAATAGCTCCAGCAACATTGGAGGAGTTAGTAGAATCTCTGAATCACTGAAGTGTTTATGGAGGGGGATTTCCCTTTCAAACAATAGTAACTCCTCCATCCTCTCCCCTCCTTCCATCTTCCATACATCAACACATCTTCATTAAAAGTAAGTGTCATTTTATTATTGTTTTACTCTGCATGTCTCATTGTTTTCTGTGTAGGTAAATGTATGTTTCACGTAAGAAATTATTTTTTTTAATACCTTTGGGTGTCTGGAACAGATTAATTGGATTACATTATTTCTTATGGGGAAAATGAATTTGGAAATCATCAGATTTGGGTTTTTAGTCACTTTCTCTCTGGAATGGATTAATTACAAATAAACGGGTCCACTGTAATCAGCTATGCATGCGTTTCATAGATATCTCTGAAGTAAGTCTTTGACCTGTTTCATGTTGTATTACCATTAATAATAAACAGACTGAAAGGAATTTCCCAACAGACATAAAACTGAATGTTTTAATTTTGGGTGGTGACACTTTTGAAGTGTCAGTAAAGAGTGATTCCTCGATTAGTGACGAAATCATTTACTGACGAGGTCTTAGGCCCTATCTCCATCGTTAAATGAGGAGAAGCTGTATATATCAGGTTTCTATGTTATTCATATTGTTTATTATGTCATATTAGATGAATTATGATAGATAAATAAGCCATAGAGTTTATATTAGCGTCATATTCAAGTATTTTGTCCTGCCTCCTGAGAGCAGGAATAATGCTGGAACGAATTAATGGCATTTCAGTTAATTTAAATGAGGAAAATTGTCTTGGCATATGAGCAGATTGGGATACGAGCAAGGTCATGGAATGGATTAAACTCGTAAGCTGAGGTTCCATTGTATTTCTAGACAATTGTAAATGACCAAGGCAGGTGAAAATGTTCACCTGTTGGTGTGTTTGTGACTATTTGAGTACTATTTCAGCATGTAATATTAGTGTCATAACAAAGATTGGCTATGAAATCACAAGTACTGCTATAAATTGTAATTATCACACAAAAAATATTAAAATTAAAATAAAAACAAGAAAAAAAGGTTTTTGTCGGCAACACTTCTGCAAGTGGCAGGACTCGATGTTGCCGTCAGGTGAGCACCCAGCACCAACTTCGCGGGCTTATATCTCGGTAAGTATTGATCCTAATTTTTTTTATCTTATAATGTGTATTGTAATGCCCTCTTCATTTAAAAAAAAAGGATTTTTTTTTTTTTCAAAATGTTCGGAGCACTGGGCAAGTGAATGTAGATCTATGTTTGGACAATTTAACCCTTTGGTGTCGAAAAATATTCGAATTTTTTTTTTTTATCAAAGTGTTAAGATTTAAATTTTTTGATTGTTTTAAGCCCCCCCCCCCCCCAAAAAAAAAAAAAAATTGCGATCAGTACTTACCGAGATATAGAGTAGTAAATTTGGCAGAAAATGAACCGCTTATGGCAACAGTGGCAAATGCCACTCTCCCCGTAAACTTTGGTTACTTCCATTTAAAGGTTTCTTGTTTTTTTCACTATTTTATTTTTTCAAAATAACTTATGTGGCCTGTGAGACCAAAGTATGGTGCAATGTTCATATATACATTAGTTGAATGCAACACAATTGTAGCAAAAACACTAGTATCATCATATTGTTTACAAAACTTGTTTACACAAACAATATAAAAAAATTTTTATTACTATTGTTCTATAATATATATACATATGTACAATCACTGGACACTTTCCTAGAACTGCTGCAGCTTGTGGAATTCTTTGAAACATGGGTGTATGCACAGTGGTGGTTTACACTTCTCTCACAAAAAAACGAGTTCTCTGCATTTTGTGGGTGTTTTGTGGTATGTGCACAGACATAGCACCTCTTCTGAGCATTTTTCTTGACAGTAGTAGGAGGCAGTGGTATGGGGTAGTGATCACCAAGCCTCAGATGAGAGGGCATGTGTTGACAATTTCGTGGGCTCTGGTCTATTTTAAGTGTTGTTCCTTGGTACTTGAATATTATTTATCTGATGACTGACAAACAAAAGTCACCATATTTGGGTTTGTTGTTGGTCTTCAACTTACACATATTTATGCATTCAGCATGGAAATGTCAAGAAGATGGAAAAAGAGTTTTATGTACCACTTATAATTCTTTTTAACACAATCAGGAAACCCAATCTGATGTCACATTTCTCCACTAAATGCATATTGAGGTTGTAGCTCATCACAGCTGCAGGTTTTACAGTGGGGTTTATTGATCTCTATCCTGCTTGCCCGTGTCTACCATTTTATGTCGGTGAACTGATGTCAACAATGTGACATCACGTTTGTCATGCCACCGAAATGCCATGATGTCATTGGCAGCAAACACCTGAACATCACCTCTACGAGTGCCTGAGTCGAACCTGGGCATATGCTTACAATTTCCATGCACTGTGCCACACTCATCTGCCATGTTCACTCACAAGAAATCACTGAGTAAGGGGCTTGTGTACCAGTTATCAGTATATAAAATATGCCCTTACCAAGATATGGCTCCATCATTGTTCTAACCACATCACCAGAGATACCAGTAACTGCCAGTTTACCTGGAGTTTACCTGGAGAGAGTTCCGGGGGTCAACGCCCCCACGGCCCGGTCTGTGACCAGGCCTCCTTGTACACAATTATATCCACATCAAGACCACTTTTGCAACCACACAGCACAAATAACTTTATACCAAAGCATTTCCTCTTGCTTGGTATGTACTGCTTGAATGACAGCCTGCCTTTTAACAAAATCAAAGACTCATAAATAACAAGCTTCCTGAAGGGATAAAAATACAGACAGTACTTTTGTTTCTTGTACATAAACACATTCCTGATCTTACATAACCTGTCGCTTCTGTCAAGCCTTGTTTTGTCTGAGAAGTGTAGCATACATAGTATTTACTGGTATAATGTCACCGAAAATTGGGGTTGAAATCAGGTGGTCTGTCGACCAGTATGTGTTGACATTGTGCTTATACACATGTGGCATAAGCATTATTGTGGCAAAGAACAGATACATCCCTGCCACAGTTGTGTCCTTCCACTTGTGTAGGCATGATCTTGGTGAAAGAATTGTGTTTGCCATGGTGTACTCAAAGTATGTATTGCTCTCCCTGACAATAAAGTCCATCAGGGTTCATCGAAGAGTAACTGAAAAAATTCCAGTTCAGTGGCATTGTTCCCAAGTGTACATGATGGCCATATTCCACTTTGTATTTAATCAAAATGATGGAGATTGGGAACAAAATTGTCACCTTGCTGCCAATCCCAGATGCAGTCTGCTGGTGGGTACTGGATATTTACAGGTTGTGGATGTTGTGGGAGTGTGGGGTTGGTTGAGGGTGGTTGTGACTGTGCTGAGTTAGCAGTGTGGCCCATGCTAGTGCCACATTACTCATGCCACCACCATCTCCACCTGCTGCCCCAATCACATTATTCAACCCCATTATAACAATATCGTCATCTTCACTATCAGTTCGTGGTGTAGGCCATGGGATGTACTCCAAGATATACTCTTTTCCCTTGGAACAACACGTGACACACTACCAGAATGCATGCTGTGTTGTACATACTGCCGCTTCGCTGGAGAATATTCCCTCACTGTCGCAACTAGAACTGCTTTCCAATAGCTTGGAAATCACTATCATTATCACTTTCACTGCTCACATCAGAGTTCTGTACACGGTGAAAATAGTTTCCTCTATCATCCTGATACAGGTGAATGTGAATGAGACGGCCTTAACCGGAGGTGGAAGGTTGTGGGTCATCTGGATTTTCATCACTAATTACATTATCCTGGGCGCTGCTTTCAGTCACACCCACTCCAAAGCCATGAAATTCACTTTCACTGGCACTTCCATCGCTGTTAGAGCTATCACTTTGGAACAAAAGACCTCCAGTCTGCCGAGGAGTGAGGCACTTCATACCGCGAGTCATGGTGAACAAGGACTACCAAGATGGCGTTCCCACAATGCACCGCTGAGTCCCCAGTTTTTTTCACAGGGTGCACACCCACCACACAGACCGATTCTCTCACATGTAGGCCTAGCAGCTTTCTCCTGCTTGATTTGAAGCTGCTAGAATTTATGCGTATAAATACTCAGAAACATTGGCTCGTAAGACGTATTATACGTCGGAAACAGTCAAAGGGTTAATATATATCAATGATCTTGATGAAGGAATTACTAGTGATTTGAGCAAATTTGCCGATGACACAAAGATAGGTAGGATAATTGATCAAACGTAGATGTTAGGGAACTTCATGAGGATTTAAACAAACTCTGTTCTTGGTCAGAAAAGTGGCAGATGCAGTTCAATGTAGATAAATGCAAGGTTCTGAAGCTTGGGAGTGTCCATAGCCCTAGCACTTATAAGTTAGATAATGTAGAACTTAGCCATGTAGATTGCGAAAAAGACTTGAGGGTTATGGTGAACAACAATCTCAAACCAAGACCGCAGTGCCTAAGCGTCCGTAATAAAGCAAATAGATTATTGGGATTTATATCAAGAAGTGTAAGCAACAGAAGTCCAGAGGTCATACTGCAGCTTTATACATCATTAGTAAGGCCTCACCTAGATTATGCAGCTCAGTTCTGGTCTCCATATTACAGAATGGACATAAATTCGTTGGAAAACATTCAGCGTAGGATGACTAAATTAATACATAACATTAAAAATCTTCCTTATGAAGAAAGATTGAAGACTCTAAAATTACATTCACTTGTTAGACGAAGAATGAGGGGAGACATGATCGAAGTGTATAAGTGGAAGATAGGTATTAATAAAGGGGATATTAATAAGGTCTTGAGGATATCTCTTCAAGGGAGAACCTACCAACCTGTTGGTATTGTATACCGTTTTGATATTCAAGCAAAAGTAAAGCTCAAAATATGATAATTACCTGACCCTTTGTCTGTTTAATCCAGCCACATATACACCACCTGGACTAACTCACATCGTGGGCGGTGCAGCAAACACAGTACGTAACGTCACTAATGACTGATCATGGTGATACCAGGGCGATTAAGGGTTTTTTTTCCAAACCTCATAAATAAAATTATCGATTTATTGTAGTTTATCATATAGTGTCACTGATTTTCCCTATATAGGCCTATTTGTACTCTGTAATCATATAATAGGTTTATATAGAAACAAAGGATTTTTATCTTATGTTCCTGCAGCACTGCCTAGTATGGGCCAACAGGCCTGCTGCAGTGTTCCCCCTTTTCTTATGTTCTTAGTGTCACCTTCTTAGAGGCTCTTTGGTGTCACCCCCTAAATGGTGTCACCCAGGGCAGCCCCTCCGCCCCCCCTAACGACAACTCTGTATTTATCACAGTATGTCTAGCCTTGAATGATCCATCAAGCTGATAGGAACGCAGTCTTCACCACTGCAGAGATGTGGATAGTTGCCTGGGGTTAACTACAATGAGGTACGTAGATCAAGGGTGACGCCTCTGAACTCAAGTGAAGTTCCACTCCTTCAGCACTGTCTCTGTAGTTGCCAGATGACCCTAACTGGCATTCCAAGCTAGAAAGAGACAAAAGTTAACCACTGCTTGATAAATCACTCACCATGATAAGTAAAGCATTTAAAAGACTGGTGAGGATTTAAACATGAAAGTCAAGGCAGGATGACTAAGTCTCAGAATTAGTTAAAAGTGAAGCTTTTAACCAATATATCCATTAAAATAGGAACAGAGGCATTTACAGTTGTGTTGGGAGCTGCGAGTCAAGTGATTTTCCATTTGGTCGGAGTCCCACACGTCACCTTTCAGTGTGGAGAAAGAGGGGGGGAGGGATAGCGGGAGCTAGACACTGACCCCTACCTTAACAAGCAGCCTGGCAATCAAACTATCGTCACCATATATTCGCTTACTACTCCTATCTGTTGAACTTTTCCCTCACACCCAATCACTATATTTCTTTGTACAACTATGTATCATGTCCAGATAATAAATAAATAAATAAATTGAAGACTCTTGTTTGTGTATGCCGACCTAGAAAATGTACAGAGAACTTTCACGGCGCGCATAACGGAGATAAAACACCTCAATTACTGGGAGCGCTTGAGGTTTCTAAACCTGTATTCCCTGGAACGCAGGAGGGAGAGATACATGATTATATACACCTGGAAAATCCTAGAGGGACTAGTACCGAACTTGCACACGAAAATCACTCACTACGAAAGCAAAAGACTTGGCAGACGATGCACCATCCCCCCAATGAAAAGCAGGGGTGTCACTAGCCACGTTAAGAGACCATAACAAAATGTCAGGGACCGAGACTGTTCAACTGCCTCCCAGCACACATAAGGGGGATTACCAACAGACCCCTGGCAGTCTTCAAGCTGGACACTGACAAGCACCTAAAGTCAGTTCCTGATCAGCCGGGCTGTGGCTCGTACGTTGGTTTGCGTGCAGCCAGCAGCAACAGCCTGGTTGATCAGGCGCTGATCCACCAGGAGGCCTGGTCACAGACCGGGCCGCGGGGGCGTTGACCCCCGAAACTCTCTCCAGGTAAACTCCAGGTAAACTCCAGATGAGGCAGAGGGAGGGGAGGCGAGTTTATTGTTGGAGAATAATGACACTAATATTAACTCTGCAGCTTATTTATCTATCACAATTCAACTAATATGACAGAATAAACAATATTAATAACATAGAAACATGGAATATACTCTAGAATGAAGAAAATAAGTCATTATGAATGTCACAAGAGGTGTTCTGTTTTTGTTGTTGGGTGTACAAGGGCCACTGTGAGCATAAGCTGTCCATAATGGTGGTGAAGCAGCAGCTGAGGTGGCAGTGTTTACTGTAGCCCTAAATAGCTCCAGCAACATTGGAGGAGTTAGTAGAATCTCTGAATCACTGAAGTGTTTATGGAGGGGGATTTCCCTTTCAAACAATAGTAACTCCTCCATCCTCTCCCCTCCTTCCATCTTCCATACATCACACATCTTCATTAAAAGTAATGTCATTTTATTATTGTTTTTACTCTGCATGTCTCATTGTTTCTGTGTAGGTAAATGTATGTTTTCACGTAAGAAATTATTTTTTTTTAATACCTTTGGGTGTCTGGAACAGATTAATTGGATTTACATTATTTCTTATGGGGAAAATGAATTTGGAAATCAATCAGATTTGGGTTTAGTCACTTTCTCTCTGGAATGGATTAATTACGATAAACGGGGTCCACTGTAATCAGCTATGCATGCGTTTCATAGAATATCTCTGAAGTAAGTCATTGACCTGTTTCATGTTGTATTACCATTAATAATAAACAGACTGAAAGGAATTTCCCAACAGACATAAAACTGAATGCTTTAATTTTGGGTGGTGACACTTTTGAAGTGTCAGTAAAGAGTGATTCCTCGATTAGTGACGAAATCATTTACTGACGAGGTCTTAGGCCCCTATCTCCATCGTTAAATGAGGAGAAGCTGTATATATCAGGTTTTCTATGTTATTCATATTGTTTTATTATGTCATATTAGATGAATTATGATAGATAAATAAGCCATAGAGTTTATATTAGCGTCATATTCAAGTATTTTGTCCTGCCTCCTGAGAGCAGGAATAATGCTGGAACGAATTAATGGCATTTCAGTTAATTTAAATGAGGAAAATTGTCTTGCATATGAGCAGATTGGGATACGAGCAAGGTCATGGAATGGATTAAACTCGTAAGCTGAGGTTCCATTGTATTTCTAGACAATTGTAAATGACCAAGGCAGGTGAAAATGTTCACCTGTTGGTGTGTTTGTGACTATTTGAGTACTATTTCAGCATGTAATATTAGTGTCATAACAAAGATTGGCTATGAAATCACAAGTACTGCTATAAATTGTAATTATCACAACAAAAAATATTAAAATTAAAATAAAAAACAAGAAAAAAAGGTATGTCGGCAACACTTCTGCAAGTGGCAGGACTCGATGTTGCCGTCAGGTGAGCACCCAGCACCAACTTCGCGGGCTTATATCTCGGTAAGTATTGATCCTAATTTTTTTTTATCTTATAATGTGTATTGTAATGCCCTCTTCATTTAAAAAAAAAGGATTTTTTTTTTTTCAAAATGTTCGGAGCACTGGGCAAGTGAATGTAGATCTATGTTTGGACAATTTAACCCTTTGGTGTCGAAAAATATTCGAATTTTTTTTTTTATCAAAGTGTTAAGATTAATTTTCTGATTGTTTTAAGCCGCCCCCCCCCCCCCAAAAAAAAAAAAAAATTGCGATCAGTACTTACCGAGATATAGAGTAGTAAATTTGGCAGAAAATGAACCGCTTATGGCAACAGTGGCAAATGCCACTCTCCCAGTAAACTTTGGTTTACTTCCATTTAAAGGTTTCTTGTTTTTTTTCACTATTTTATTTTTTCACATAACTTATGTGGCCTGTGAGACCAAAGTATGGTGCAATGTTCATATATACATTAGTTGAATGCAACACAATTGTAGCAAAACACTAGTATCATCATATTGTTTACAAAACTTGTTTACACAAACAATATAAAAAAATTTTTATTACTATTGTTCTATAATATATATACATATGTACAATCACTGGACACTTTCCTAGAACTGCTGCAGCTTGTGGAATTCTTTGAAACATGGGTGTATGCACAGTGGTGGTTTACACTTCTCTCACATAAAACGAGTTTCTCTGCATTTTGTGGGTGTTTTGTGGTATGTGCACAGACATAGCACCTCTTCTGAGCATTTTTCTTGACAGTAGTAGGAGGCAGTGGTATGGGGTAGTGATCACCAAGCCTCAGATGAGAGGGCATGTGTTGACAATTTCGTGGGCTCTGGTCTATTTTAAGTGTTGTTCCTTGGTACTTGAATATTATTTATCTGATGACTGACAAACAAAAGTCACCATATTTGGGTTTGTTGTTGGTCTTCAACTTACACATATTATATGCATTCAGCATGGAAATGTCAAGAAGATGGAAAAAGAGTTTTATGTACCACTTATAATTCTTTTGAACACAATCAGGAAACCCAATCTGCATGTCACATTTCTCCACTAAATGCATATTGAGGTTGTAGCTCATCACAGCTGCAGGTTTTACAGTGGGTTCATTGATCTCTATCCTGCTTGCCAGTGTCTACCATTTTATGTCGGTGAACTGATGTCAACAATGTGACATCACGTTTGTCATGCCACCGAAATGCCATGATGTCATTGGCAGCAAACACCTGAACATCACCTCTACGAGTGCTTGAGTCGAACCTGGGCATATGCTTACAATTTCCATGCACTGTGCCACACTCATCTGCCATGTTCACTCACAAGAAATCACTGAGTAAGGGGCTTGTGTACCAGTTATCAGTATATAAAATATGCCCCTTACCAAGATATGGCTCCATCATTGTTCTAACCACATCACCAGAGATACCCAGTAACTGCCAGTTTACCTGGAGTTTTACCTGGAGAGAGTTCCGGGGGTCAACGCCCCCACGGCCCGGTCTGTGACCAGGCCTCCTTGTACACAATTATATCCACATCAAGACCACTTTTGCAACCACACAGCACAAATAACTTTATACCAAAGCATTTCCTCTTGCTTGGTATGTACTGCTTGAATGACAGCCTGCCTTTTAACAAAATCAAAGACTCATAAATAACAAGCTTCCTGAAGGGATAAAAATACAGACAGTACTTTTGTTTCTTGTACATAAACACATTCCTGATCTTACATAACCTGTCGCTTCTGTCAAGCCTTGTTTTGTCTGAGAAGTGTAGCATACATAGTATTTACTGGTATAATGTCACCGAAAATTGGGGTTGAAATCAGGTGGTCTGTCGACCAGTATGTGTTGACATTGTGCTTATACACATGTGGCATAAGCATTATTGTGGCAAAGAACAGATACATCCCTGCCACAGTTGTGTCCTTCCACTTGTGTAGGCATGATCTTGGTGAAAGAATTGTGTTTGCCATGGTGTACTCAAAGTATGTATTGCTCTCCCTGACAATAATGTCCATCAGGGGTTCATCGAAGAGTAACTGAAAAAATTCCAGTTCAGTGGCATTGTTCCCAAGTGTACATGATGGCCATATTCCACTTTGTATTTAATCAAAGTGATGGAGATTGGGAACAAAATTGTCACCTTGCTGCCAATCCCAGATGCAGTCTGCTGGTGGGTACTGGATATTTACAGGTTGTGGATGTTGTGGGAGTGTGGGGTTGGTTGAGGGTGGTTGTGACTGTGCTGAGTTAGCAGTGTGGCCCACTGCTAGTGCCACATTACTCATGCCACCACCATCTCCACCTGCTGCCCCAATCACATTATTCAACCCCATTATAACAATATCGTCATCTTCACTATCAGTTCGTGGTGTAGGCCATGGGATGTACTCCAAGATATACTCTTTTCCCTTGGAACAACACGTGACACACTACCAGAATGCATGCTGTGTTGTACATACTGCCGCTTCGCTGGAGAATATTCGCCCTCACTGTCGCAACTAGAACTGCTTTCAATAGCTTGGAAATCACTATCATTATCACTTTCACTGCTCACATCAGAGTTCTGTACACGGTGAAATAGTTTCCTCTATCATCCTGATACAGGTGAATGTGAATGAGACGGCCTTAACCGGAGGTGGAAGGTTGTGGGTCATCTGGATTTTCATCACTAATTACATTATCCTGGGCGCTGCTTTCAGTCCACACCCACTCCAAAGCCATGAAATTCACTTTCACTGGCACTTCCATCGCTGTTAGAGCTATCACTTTGGAACAAAAGACCTCCAGTCTGCCGAGGAGTGAGGCACTTCATACCGCGAGTCATGGTGAACAAGGACTACCAAGATGGCGTTCCCACAATGCACCGCTGAGTCCCCAGTTTTTTTCACAGGGTGCACACCCACCACACAGACCGATTCTCTCACATGTAGGCCTAGCAGCTTTCTCCTGCTTGATTTGAAGCTGCTAGAATTTATGCGTATAAATACGTCAGAAACATTGGCTCGTAAGACGTATTTATACGTCGGAAACAGTCAAAGGGTTAATATATATCAATGATCTTGATGAAGGAATTACTAGTGATTTGAGCAAATTTGCCGATGACACAAAGATAGGTAGGATAATTGATTCAAACGTAGATGTTAGGGAACTTCATGAGGATTTAAACAAACTCTGTTCTTGGTCAGAAAAGTGGCAGATGCAGTTCAATGTAGATAAATGCAAGGTTCTGAAGCTTGGGAGTGTCCATAGCCCTAGCACTTATAAGTTAGATAATGTAGAACTTAGCCATGTAGATTGCGAAAAAGACTTGAGGGTTATGGTGAACAACAATCTCAAACCAAGACCGCAGTGCCTAAGCGTCCGTAATAAAGCAAATAGATTATTGGGATTTATATCAAGAAGTGTAAGCAACAGAAGTCCAGAGGTCATACTGCAGCTTTATACATCATTAGTAAGGCCTCACCTAGATTATGCAGCTCAGTTCTGGTCTCCATATTACAGAATGGACATAAATTCGTTGGAAAACATTCAGCGTAGGATGACTAAATTAATACATAACATTAAAAATCTTCCTTATGAAGAAAGATTGAAGACTCTTAAATTACATTCACTTGTTAGACGAAGAATGAGGGGAGACATGATCGAAGTGTATAAGTGGAAGATAGGTATTAATAAAGGGGATATTAATAAGGTCTTGAGGATATCTCTTCAAGGGAGAACCTACCAACCTGTTGGTATTGTATACCGTTTTGATATTCAAGCAAAAGTAAAGCTCAAAATATGATAATTACCTGACCCTTTGTCTGTTTAATCCAGCCACATATACACCACCTGGACCTAACTCACTCGTGGGCGGTGCAGCAAACACAGTACGTAACGTCACTAATGACTGATCATGGTGATACCAGGGCGATTAAGGGTTTTTCCAAACCTCATAAATAAAATTATCGATTTATTGTAGTTTATCATATAGTGTCACTGATTTTCCCTATATAGGCCTATTTGTACTCTGTAATCATATAATAGGTTATATAGAAACAAAGGATTTTTATCTTATGTTCCTGCAGCACTGCCTAGTATGGGCCAACAGGCCTGCTGCAGTGTTCCCCTTTTCTTATGTTCTTAGTGTCACATTCTTTAGAGGCTCTTTGGTGTCACCCCCTAAATGGTGTCACCCAGGGCAGCCCCTCCGCCCCCCCTAACGACAACTCTGTATTTAGTCACAGTATGTCTAGCCTTGAATGATCCATCAAGCTGATAGGAACGCAGGTCTTCACCACTGCAGAGATGTGGGATAGTTGCCTGGGGTTAACTACAATGAGGTACGTAGATCAAGGGTGACGCCTCTGAACTAAAGTGAAGTTCCACTCCTTCAGCACTGTCTCTGTAGTTGCCAGATGACCCTAACTGGCATTCCAAGCTAGAAAGAGACAAAAGTTAACCACTGCTTGATAAATCACTCACCCATGATAAGTAAAGCATTTAAAAGACTGGTGAGGATTTAAACAGAAAGTCAAGGCAGGATGAACTAAGTCTCAGAATTAGTTAAAAGTGAAGCTTTTAACCAATAAAATCCATTAAAATAGGAACAGAGGCATTTACAGTTGTGTTGGGGGCTGCGAGTCAAGTGATTTTCCATTTGGTCGGAGTCCCACACGTCACCTTTCAGTGTGGAGAAAGAGGGGGGGGAGGGATAGCGGGAGCTAGACACTGACCCTACCTTAACAAGCAGCCTGGCAATCAAACTATCGTCACCATATATTCGCTTACTACTCCTATCTGTTGAACTTTTCCCTCACACCCAATCACTATATTTCTTTGTACAACTATGTATCATGTCCAGATAATAAATAAATAAATAAATTGAAGACTCTTGTTTGTGTATGGCAGATGAGGCAGAGGGAGGGGAGGCGAGTTTATTGTTGGAGAATATGACACTAATATTAACTCTGCAGCTTATTTATCTATCACAATTCAACTAATATGACAGAATAAACAATATTAATAACATAGAAACATGGAATATACTCTAGAATGAAGAAAATAAGTCATTATGAATGTCACAAGAGGTGTTCTGTTTTTGTTGTTGGGTGTACAAGGGCCACTGTGAGCATAAGCTGTCCATAAACCATACCCCCGGCCGGGATTGAACCCGGGGTCCACTGTAATCAGCTATGCATGCGTTTCATAGAATATCTCTGAAGTAAGTCATTGACCTGTTTCATGTTGTATTACCATTAATAATAAACAGACTGAAAGGAATTTCCCAACAGACATAAAACTGAATGTTTTAATTTTGGGTGGTGACACTTTTGAAGTGTCAGTAAAGAGTGATTCCTCGATTAGTGACGAAATCATTTACTGACGAGGTCTTAGGCCCCTATCTCCATCGTTAAATGAGGAGAAGCTGTATATATCAGGTTTCTATGTTATTCATATTGTTTATTATGTCATATTAGATGAATTATGATAGATAAATAAGCCATAGAGTTTATATTAGCGTCATATTCAAGTATTTTGTCCTGCCTCCTGAGAGCAGGAATAATGCTGGAACGAATTAATGGCATTTCAGTTAATTTAAATGAGGAAAATTGTCTTGGCATATGAGCAGATTGGGATACGAGCAAGGTCATGGAATGGATTAAACTCGTAAGCTGAGGTTCCATTGTATTTCTAGACAATTGTAAATGACCAAGGCAGGTGAAAATGTTCACCTGTTGGTGTGTTTGTGACTATTTGAGTACTATTTCAGCATGTAATATTAGTGTCATAACAAAGATTGGCTATGAAATCACAAGTACTGCTATAAATTGTAATTATCACACAAAAAATATTAAAATTAAAATAAAAACAAGAAAAAAAGGTATGTCGGCAACACTTCTGCAAGTGGCAGGACTCGATGTTGCCGTCAGGTGAGCACCCAGCACCAACTTCGCGGGCTTATATCTCGGTAAGTATTGATCCTAATTTTTTTTATCTTATAATGTGTATTGTAATGCCCTCTTCATTTAAAAAAAAAGGATTTTTTTTTTTTCAAAATGTTCGGAGCACTGGGCAAGTGAATGTAGATCTATGTTTGGACAATTTAACCCTTTGGTGTCGAAAAATATTCGAATTTTTTTTTTTATCAAAGTGTTAAGATTAATTTTCTGATTGTTTTAAGCCACCCCCCCCCCAAAAAAAAAAAAAAAAAATTGCGATCAGTACTTACCGAGATATAGAGTAGTAAATTTGGCAGAAAATGAACCGCTTATGGCAACAGTGGCAAATGCCACTCTCCCAGTAAACTTTGGTTTACTTCCATTTAAAGGTTTCTTGTTTTTTCACTATTTTATTTTTTCACATAACTTATGTGGCCTGTGAGACCAAAGTATGGTGCAATGTTCATATATACATTAGTTGAATGCAACACAATTGTAGCAAAAACACTAGTATCATCATATTGTTTACAAAACTTGTTTACACAAACAATATAAAAAAATTTTTATTACTATTGTTCTATAATATATATACATATGTACAATCACTGGACACTTTCCTAGAACTGCTGCAGCTTGTGGAATTCTTTGAAACATGGGTGTATGCACAGTGGTGGTTTACACTTCTCTCACATAAAACGAGTTTCTCTGCATTTTGTGGGTGTTTTGTGGTATGTGCACAGACATAGCACCTCTTCTGAGCATTTTTCTTGACAGTAGTAGGAGGCAGTGGTATGGGGTAGTGATCACCAAGCCTCAGATGAGAGGGCATGTGTTGACAATTTCGTGGGCTCTGGTCTATTTTAAGTGTTGTTCCTTGGTACTTGAATATTATTTATCTGATGACTGACAAACAAAAGTCACCATATTTGGGTTTGTTGTTGGTCTTCAACTTACACATATTATATGCATTCAGCATGGAAATGTCAAGAAGATGGAAAAAGAGTTTTATGTACCACTTATAATTCTTTTGAACACAATCAGGAAACCCAATTTGCATGTCACATTTCTCCACTAAATGCATATTGAGGTTGTAGCTCATCACAGCTGCAGGTTTTACAGTGGGTTCATTGATCTCTATCCTGCTTGCCAGTGTCTACCATTTTATGTCGGTGAACTGATGTCAACAATGTGACATCACGTTTGTCATGCCACCGAAATGCCATGATGTCATTGGCAGCAAACACCTGAACATCACCTCTACGAGTGCCTGAGTCGAACCTGGGCATATGCTTACAATTTCCATGCACTGTGCCACACTCATCTGCCATGTTCACTCACAAGAAATCACTGAGTAAGGGGCTTGTGTACCAGTTATCAGTATATAAAATATGCCCCTTACCAAGATATGGCTCCATCATTGTTCTAACCACATCACCAGAGATACCCAGTAACTGCCAGTTTACCTGGAGTTTACCTGGAGAGAGTTCCGGGGGTCAACGCCCCCACGGCCCGGTCTGTGACCAGGCCTCCTTGTACACAATTATATCCACATCAAGACCACTTTTGCAACCACACAGCACAAATAACTTTATACCAAAGCATTTCCTCTTGCTTGGTATGTACTGCTTGAATGACAGCCTGCCTTTTAACAAAATCAAAGACTCATAAATAACAAGCTTCCTGAAGGGATAAAAATACAGACAGTACTTTTGTTTCTTGTACATAAACACATTCCTGATCTTACATAAACCTGTCGCTTCTGTCAAGCCTTGTTTTGTCTGAGAAGTGTAGCATACATAGTATTTACTGTATAATGTCACCGAAAATTGGGGTTGAAATCAGGTGGTCTGTCGACCAGTATGTGTTGACATTGTGCTTATACACATGTGGCATAAGCATTATTTGGCAAAGAACAGATACATCCCTGCCACAGTTGTGTCCTTCCACTTGTGTAGGCATGATCTTGGTGAAAGAATTGTGTTTGCCATGGTGTACTCAAAGTATGTATTGCTCTCCCTGACAATAATGTCCATCAGGGGTTCATCGAAGAGTAACTGAAAAAATTCCAGTTCAGTGGCATTGTTCCCAAGTGTACATGATGGCCATATTCCACTTTGTATTTAATCAAAGTGATGGAGATTGGGAACAAAATTGTCACCTTGCTGCCAATCCCAGATGCAGTCTGCTGGTGGGTACGGATATTTACAGGTTGTGGATGTTGTGGGAGTGTGGGGTTGGTTGAGGTGGTTGTGACTGTGCTGAGTTAGCAGTGTGGCCCACTGCTAGTGCCACATTACTCATGCCACCACCATCTCCACCTGCTGCCCCAATCACATTATTCAAACCCCATTATAACAATATCGTCATCTTCACTATCAGTTCGTGGTGTAGGCCATGGGATGTACTCCAAGATATACTCTTTTCCCTTGGAACAACACGTGACACACTACCAGAATGCATGCTGTGTTGTACATACTGCCGCTTCGCTGGAGAATATTCGCCCTCACTGTCGCAACTAGAACTGCTTTCAATAGCTTGGAAATCACTATCATTATCACTTTCACTGCTCACATCAGAGTTCTGTACACGGTGAAATAGTTTCCTCTATCATCCTGATACAGGTGAATGTGAATGAGACGGCCTTAACCGGAGGTGGAAGGTTGTGGGTCATCTGGATTTTCATCACTAATTACATTATCCTGGGCGCTGCTTTCAGTCACACCCACTCCAAAGCCATGAAATTCACTTTCACTGGCACTTCCATCGCTGTTAGAGCTATCACTTTGGAACAAAAGACCTCCAGTCTGCCGAGGAGTGAGGCACTTCATACCGCGAGTCATGGTGAACAAGGACTACCAAGATGGCGTTCCCACAATGCACCGCTGAGTCCCCAGTTTTTTTCACAGGGTGCACACCCACCACACAGACCGATTCTCTCACATGTAGGCCTACCAGCTTTCTCCTGCTTGATTTGAGGCCGCTAGAATTTATGCACACAAATATGTCAAACACTGTGGCTCAGAACACATCTATATACGACCGAAACAGTCAAAGGGTTAAGAGTGTAGCAATTAAGTGTAACATGAAGAGTGTAGCATTAAGAGTGTAGCAATTATAAGTCACTCTGTCTGACTTTTTTGGGTTATCCTCGGTTCTCTACACATGTAGTCAGGAGCAGGAATGGCTGTTGTGGTGGCCCTATGCACCCTAGCAACAACAATGGCCGCTGTGCTGCCACCTCCACTACCACTACTCACATACGTAATATTTCATGCATCATAGTGTATATATCATGTTTCTATCTTATTAACCCTTTGATTGTTATGGTCATGTAGATATACGTCTTACGAGCCAATGTGTTTAATGTGTTAATACGCCAAAATTCTACCAGCTTCAAATCAAGCAGGAGAAAGCTGGTAGGCCCACATGTGAGAGAATGGGTCTCCATGGTCAGTGTGAACCATATAAAAAAAAATCAGGGAGCCAGTGGTGCATTGTGGGAATGCCATTGCAGTAGTCCTTGTTCAGCAAGCCTAGTGGTAAGAAATATGTGACTACCCGGCAAATCTGGGACTCTTCTCTTCCCAGGTGATGCTCTAACACAGATGGAAGTGTCAGTGAAGATAAATTTCATGGTTTTGAGGAGTTTGTGACCAAAGGACCCATGATACCAGAAAAAAAGAAAGAAAGAGAAAGGAGAAAGAAGGAGAATGAAAGAGAATGAAAGAGAATGAAAGAGAATGAAAGAGAATGAAAGAGAATGAAAGAGAATGAAAGAGAAAGAAATAGAAAGAAGGAGAATGAAGGAGAAAGGAGAAAAAAGAAAAAAAGGAGAAAGAAGAAGGGGAAGGGAGCATTGGACCCCATTGTTTTGACAGGTGGTAGGGGGAGTGGATAATAATACAATATGTCATTTTGACAGCAGCCAGACCCTGACTCAGCACATTTAGAAGGCCACACACAACACAGTGAAAGTGTCCAGAGACTATATATGTGTATATATATTATAAAAACCAGTAGGAAGGAAGGAAAGAATGAAGAAAGAAAGGTAGGTAGGAAGGAATGATGACACGTTTACCTAGGATAACTACCTAACACAATTGTCTGCTACTACTATGAAGAAAACTGCTCAGAGAGGTATTTTGTCTGTGCACATAAAAAAAAAAAAAATGCAGACACGCTCGTTTTATGTGTGAGGAGTGTAAACCACCATTGTGTATGAAAGCATGTTTCAAAGAGTTCCACAAGCTGTAGAACTTCTAGTAACATGTCCAGTGACTGTGCATTTGTATATATATTATAGAACAATAGTACAGGTCCTCCATCACAAATCCGGCATCACTGGGACCTGTAGTGTGCCGGATTACAGAGTGGTTAGGTTAGAATACTTAATAAAATTAACCAACTTGACTTGCACAAAGTTCATTGAACATCGGCAAAAATCGAACATTTCCGCTACTTTGAGCTCAATTTCAAGGTACTTTTCATCATGAAAGCAATCAAAATCATGTCCATTTCTGTAATATTTCTTCCATTCTATCAAATGAGACCAAAAAAACGAGAATATAACCATAAAAACCATACAAAAATATACCACAAAGAGGCGGCTAATGGCTGAGAAGTGAGCTCCCTTATTTATCGTCCGTCTTTTTTATTTTTGGTGTATGTTAAGAAGCATCTTTCCATCATACATTGCCCAAGTTTCAATGAAATAGCCCAACAAACAACTGAGAAAAAGACAATATTTACCAAAAATCATGGCAAGCCCAAGCCAGGTACTGGAAATAAGTCACTTTGACTTTTTTGGGTTATCCCAGGTTCTCTATACATACGCTGCTGTGTATGATAATCTGTGTAATTGTATTTGTGTATAGTACTTGAATAAACTTACTTACTTCTAGTCTGTCAACTGAGTACAAGAAAGCGCCCATTCACCTATTTCAACTACCCAATAAAGTGGTCAGAAATTGGCAATTTGGCCAATTTCACAAATGTCAATTTCAAAATAGGGTCCAGAATAGACAATGCAGACATTCCTGGCATTAAAATAACATTTTCTCTGTCTATTAGTCACGGCTCCAGGCCCCTCTTATATTACTCTTGCTTACCATTTGGAATTTTTATTCACATAAATAAATAGAAGATTTACTGTTATGCAGACTACTTCATTATTGGAATTGTATAAATTGTGGACAGGTATTGGACGGTGACGTCATTTGTTTACTCGAGCACTGCTAAAGAATAGAACTTTTCTGCTAATCTGAGCACAATTTCAAGGTACTTTTCGTCATGTAAGCAATTAAAATCATATCTATTTCTGTAATATATCTTCCATTCTATCAGATAAGTCCGAAGAAATAAGAACATAAGAACATAAGAACACTGCAGAAGGCCTACTGGCCCATACGAGGCAGGTCCTTATCAAAACGACATCTACCTAAAGCTACTCAAGAAATAACTCCCGTACCCCTTGACACCAATCAAACCCAGCCCCTCCCACTCATATATTTGTCCAGTCTCTTCTTAAAGCTACCCAAGGTCCTAGCCTCTATCACCCCACTGGGAAGACTGTTCCACGCATTTTCCTTACATTCGCCAGGTAGCAATGAGAATATAACCGTAAAAACCATACAAAAATATATCGCTAAGCGGCCGCTAATGCCTGAGAAGTTAACTCAGCTATTTATGGTCTGATTTCTTTCATTTTTGGTGTACATTAACCCTTTGAGGGTCGACAGGCCCTCTCCGAAACTCGTTCTCAGGGTCGGCCAAATTTAAAAAAAAAAAAAAAAAAAAAATTCTTATGAAAAAATAGTTTTTTTTTCTAAACATTATAGGCTAAACAAAAAAAATTTACCGTCAATACTTACCAAGATATGGAGGCGTGAAGCTTGCCAAAATTGAACAACAGACGATGCAACATCCCCCCAATGAAAAGCAGGGGTGTCACTAGCACGTTAAGAGACCATACAATAAGTGTCAGGGGCCCGAGACTGTTCAACTGCCTCCCAGCATACGTAAGGGGGATTACCAACAGACCCCTGGAAGTCTTCAAGCTGGCACTGGACAAGCACCTAAAGTCGGTTCCTGACCAGCCGGGCTGTGGCTCGTACATTGGTTTGTGTGCAGCCAGCAGCAACAGCCTGGTTGATCAGGCTCTGATCCACCAGGAGTCCTGGTCACAGACCGGGCCACGGGGGCGTTGACCCCCGGAACTCTCTCCAGGTAAACTCCAGGTAAACATCTGGTAACATCGCTGACTGCCGTCACCCGGTATTTTTCTATTTACTTTTTTATGTACTGTTTTCAATTTTTCAATTTTTCTTTTTCTGAGTAACTTTTATGGCCTCTGAGGCCAACATGATCAGTATTTTGTAAGTTATTTCTTTTTCAATACTGCACAATAAGGGCGTAAACACTGTTGTCATTATTTTGTTTATAGAAAATATTTACACAAACAAACGATATGAAATGTTGTTTATTACTATTTTTCTATATTTTATATACACATATACAGTCACAGGACATGTTTCTAGAAGTTCTGCAGCCTGTGGAACTCTTTGAAACATGGTGCCATGCACAGTGGTGTTTTACATTCCTCACACATAAAATGAGTGTCTCTGCGTTGTTGTGGGCGTTTTATTGTATGTGAACAGACGTAGCACCTCTTCTGAGCCTTTTTCTTGAAAGCAGTAGCAGGCACTTTTACCAGGAAGTGATCACCATGCTTCAGACGAGCAGGTAGTTGTTGATAATTTGGTGGGCGGTCAATTGCAGGTGCTGTTCCTTGGTACTTGAATACTATTTGTCTGATGACAGACAAACAGAATTCGCCATACTGTGGTTTGTTTCTGGTCCTCATCTTATACATATTATAAGCATTGAGCATGTAAATGTCCAGAAGATGAAAAAAGAGTTTTATGTACCACTTATAACTCTTGCGAACACAATCAGCAAACCCAATCTGCATGTCACATTTGTCCACTGAACGCATGTTGAAGGTGTAATCAATCACAGCTGCAGGTTTTAGAATGGGTTCATTGCTCTCTCTATGCTGCCTGCCACTGTCTGCCATTTCATTAGGGTGAACTGATGACAACAGTATGACATGTCGTTTGTCATGCCACCAAAATGCCATGTTGTCATTGGCAGCAAACGCCTGCACCTCACCTCTACGAGTGCTAGCTTCAAACCTGGGCATATGTTTCTGATTTGCACGCACTGTGCCACGCACATATGTCATGTTCACTCGCAAAAAATCATTGAGTGAGGGACTTGTGTACCAGTTATCTGTATATAATATATGCCCTTTACCAAGGTATGGTTCTATCATTGTTCTAACCACATCACCTGAGATACCCAATAACTTCCTGGTATTTTGCAATGTATAACTTCCAGTGTACACAATAATATCCAATACTAGACCACTGTAGCAATCACAAAGCACAAACAACTTTATACCAAAGCGTTTCCTCTTGCTTGGTATGTACTGCTTGAAAGAAAGTCTTCCTTTGAACAGAATCAAAGACTTGTCAATTACAAGCTTCCTGAAGGGATAAAAATGCGTACTGAATTTCTCTTTCAGATACACAAACACATTCCTAATCTTATATAACCTGTCGTTTCTGTCAGGCCTGGTTTTGTCTGAGAAGTGAAGCATACGTAACATTAGCACAAATCGATTCACTGGCATTATATCACTGAAACCTGGGGTTGCAATCAGGCGGTCTGTTGACCAGTATGATTTCACTTTGTGCTTATACACATGTGGTATAAGCATTATTGTGGCAAAGAAAAGATACATCTCAGCCACAGTTGCCTCCTTCCACTGGTGTAGACGTGATTTTGGTGAAAGTAATGTGTTTTCCATGGTGTACTCGTAGTATGTGTTGCTTTCCATGACAATACTTTCCATCAGTGGTTCGTCAAAGAATAACTTGAAACATTCCAATTCAGTGGCATTGTTCCCAAGTGTACAAGATGGCCGTATTCCACTTTGGCTGTCATCAAACTGGTGGGCATTTGGAACAAAATTGACAGCTTCCTGCCAATCCCAGGTGCGGTCTGCTGGTGGGTACTGGACAATGACAGGTGGTTGTGGTTGTGGAGGTTGTGGTTGTGGAGGCTGGTGTGGTGGGTGGGTGGGGGATGGTGGCCTTTGTTGTAGATCAGCTGAGGCAGCGGCGTGGGTGGCAGCATGGCCCACTGCTGGTGCCTCACCGCCGGCACCACTACCACCACGCACATTTTCCATCCCAATTGCAACAGTATCATCGTCATTTTCACTGTCTGTTCCTGTTGTACAGCCATGGGATGTACTCCGAGATGCACTCCTTCCCCTTGGAATAGCATATGGCACACTACCAGAGTGCATATATCGTTGTATATACTGACGCTTCACTGGGGAATATTGTACTTCACTATCACTACTGGAAATAGTTTGAAGAGCTTGTAGTTCATATTCACTATCACTATCATCACCCATGCTCTCATCTGAGTCTGGAATTTGGGAAAATAGAAGTTTCCTCTTGGATTCTGGTACAACTAAACTTGAACAAGACGGCCCAGCACCAGAGGTGGAAGGCTGAGGGTCGTCTGGGTTTTCCTCACTATAACCGATATTATGGTCATTAGTTTCGGTCAAAACCTCACCAAAACCTTGAAACTCATCTTCACTGGCACTTCCTTCTGTATTAGAACTGTCACTGGGGAACAAAAGTGTCCCAATTCGCCGAGGAGTGAGGAGCTTCTTACCGCGAGGCACGGTGGACATTGTTTACTAAGATGGCGTTCCCACAATGCACCACTGGGTCCCAGATTTTTTTTCTACCGCGCACACCGACCACACAGACCCATTCTCTCACATGTAGGCCTACCAGCCTTTTCCCGCGAGATTTGACAGCGCTAGAATTTGTGCGTACTAGTACGTCAAAATTCCCTGTGCGTAAGACGTACTGGTACGTCCAAAACCCTCAAAGGGTTAAGAAGTATCTTTCCATCATACATTGCCCAAGTTTCAATAAGATAACCCAACAAACAAATGAGAAAATAACAACAATAATAATATTAATAATAATTTACTTCATATATATGTACATGGGATACAGACATAGCTGACATCAGTGACATACTACTATATAGAAAGCTGCTGGTTATACTGAGTATTTCAAGCAAATTAGGTCAGTGTCCCATGATAACACCCACACCAGTCGACTAACACCCAAGTACCCATTTACTGATGGGTGAACATAGACAACAGGTGTAAAGAAACGCCCAGTGTTTCTACCCTGGCTGGGAATCGAATATTTACCAAAAATCATGTATGGCTAACCCAAGCCAGGTACTAGAAATAAGCCATGTTGTCTGACTTTTTTGAGTTATCCTAGGTTCTCTACACATATGCTCTATATAGAGAAAATAGCTTTTTTGTATCAGATTTATGGTGCAGTACGAGTGTATATCACAGTTACCCCTGTGCTACACTCCGTTTTCTCTAATGTAAGCCCCCAAGACAGGGATAGGAGAATGGTATTTGTATCCTCTTCATACCTCCGTCGAACTGCTCGGTATTATGCCAAATATTATTCATTCTGGAATATTTGACATGTTTTATGTTATTTATATTGTTTATGTCATATTAGATCAATTGTGATAGGCAATAACTTAGTGTTGATATTAGCGTAAAATACAGCAATTTCTCCGTGCATCATGGAGACTAGCTCATAGCAACCGAGCATGGCTTCAGAGCCACCTTATCTTTAATTGACAATTGTACTGTGTAGTGCTTTTTTACCAACAATGAAAAGCATTTCTTTTATTCATTGGAAGTAAGCAGGTTAAAACAATAAACTGAGAAAAAGAAATTAGAATGACTTATGCAGCAAGTAGCACCACCAAAGAGTACCAGCAGGTTGGTGTGGGGGCCTTGGAAATTTGAAATTATGCTAGCCAAAATTAGTGCTGAATAACTGAAGGAACCGAATAACTGATTGCCGGATTTGTGATGGCGGACTTATAATAAACAATTTTTTTTATTTTTTTTTTATTATCACACTGGCCGATTCCCACCAAGGCAGGGTGGCCCGAAAAAGAAAAACTTTCACCATCATTCACTCCATCACTGTCTTGCCAGAAGGGTGCTTTACACTACAGTTTTTTAACTGCAACATTAACACTCCCCTCCTTCAAGTGCAGGCACTGTACTTTCCCCATCTCCAGAAACTCAAAGTCCGGCCTGCCGGTTTCCATGAACCCCTGCATAAATGTTACTACTTTGCCTCACACTCCAACAGCACGTCCAAGTTATTAAAAACCATTTGTCTCCATTTCACTCCTATCAAACAACGCTCCCACCATGCCTGCTGGACGTCCAAAGCCCCTCGCACACAAAAACCTCCATTTACAAACCCCCTCTCTCCAACCTTTTCCAGGGCCGACCTCCCCTACCCCGCCTTCCTTTCCACCTAACAGACTTATACACTCTTGAAGTCATTCTGTTTCGCTCCATTCTCTCCTACATGTCCGAACATAACCCCCTCAACAACGCCATCTCAGCCTCTTGGACAACAATTGTTTTTGGTAATCCCGCACCTCCCCTAAACTCCAAACTACGAAATCTCTGCATTATATTCACACCACACATTGCCCCAAGACATTAACATCTCCACTGCCCTCCAGCCTCGCCTCGCTGCAACATTCATCACCCATGCTTCACACCATATAAGAGCGTTGGTAAAACTATATTCTCCATACATTCGCCCTCTTTGCCTCCAAGGACAAAGTTCTTTGTCTCTACAGACTCCTAAGTGCACCACTTCACTTCTTTTCCCCTCATCAATTCTAGATTACCTCATCTTTCATAGACCCATCCGCTGACACGTCCACTCCCAAATATCTGAATACATTTATATCCTCCTTACTCTCTCCCTCCAAGCTCATAGTCAATCCTTTCATCGACCTAAGATTTTTGTTATCCTCATAACCTTACTCTTTCCGTGTATTCACCTTAAATTTTCGCTCTTTTGGGACACCCTACCAAATTCATCCCAACCAATCTCTGCAACTTCTCTTCAGAATCTCCCCTAAGAGCACAGATTCATCAGCAAGGAGCAGCTGTGACAACACCCCACTTTTGTGTGTGATTCTTTAATCTTGAACTCCACGCCTTCTTGCAAGACCCTCGCATTTACTTCTCTACAACACATCTATAAATATATTAAACAACCACGGTACATCACACATTCCTGGCTATATAGGCCTCCTTGACTGGGAAAAAATTTCCCCTCTTTCCGACTACTCCTAACTTGAGCCTCCCTATCCTCGTAAAAAACTCTTCACGGCTTTCATAACCGACCTCCTATCACATAAACACCTTTCTACATCTGCCAATTGCCTCACATCCCCTCCTGTCATACGCCTTTTCCTCTCAAATCCATAAAATGCACAAAGCCTCTTTTAGCCTATCTTAAATACTGTTCACTTATTAGTTTTCAACGGTAACACCTGTTCCACACACCCCCTACCTTTCCTAAAGCCTCATTGGTCATCTGCTATCCTATTATCCGTCTTACTCTTAATGCTTTCCAATAATAACTCAAACATACACTTACCAGTATACTCAGCAGACTATCCACCTATTACTTTTTGCACTCTCTTTTATCCCCTGTCTTTGATACAAAGGAGCTATGCATGCCCTCTGCCAATCCCTAGTACCTTACCCTCTTCATACATTTATTTTAATAAGTGCCACCAACCACTCCAAAACATAGCCCCACCTGCTTTTAAACATTTCTATCTTTATCCCATCAATCCCGCTGCCTTAACCCCCATTTCATTTTACCTACTGCCGCTCGAACTTCCCCCACACTCTACAACTGGCTCTTCCTCACTCCTACAAGAAAGTTATTCCTCCTTGGTCCTATAAACAGAAATCACAGCTTCCCAAACATACTTCAATCAACATTTAAACAATTCCTCAAAATATTCCCTCCATCTTCCCAATACCTCAACTCTCCATTTAATAACTCTCCTCTCCTATTTAACACTGGCAAAATCCATTTGTTCCTCTAGGCTTTCTTAACTTGGTAATCTCACTCCAAAACTTTTTTCCTATTTTCAAAACAAAATTTGTTGATAACATCTCAACCCACTCTCTCATTGCTCTCTTTTTTACATTGCTTCACCACACTCTTACCCTCTCTCTTTTTCTCCATATACTCTTCCCTCTATCCCTCCTTGCATCACTCTACGTTGTAAAAACTCTCATCTGCGAACTTTTTCCTCCCTCTCTTTACATCATCATTTCCACCAATACTCCTTTCCCTCCCGCACTACCAATTTCCTGTAACACAAACTTCTGCTGAACACTCCTCACACTTTCATTTTTAACTTACCCTACCCCATACCTCTTCGACCCATTGCCTATGCTCTCATAACACATCTATCCTCCAATAGCTGTTTATATCTTACCCTAACTCCTCCTCTTTAGTATTATAAACCTTCACCCTCTCTCTTCCCTGATGGCATCTATTCTCCTTGTATCCCATCTACCTTTTACTCTCAGTGTAGCTACAACTAGAAAGTGATCTGATATATCTGTGGCCCCTCATAAACATGTACACCTTAAGTCTCACTCAACAGTCTTTGATCTAACCAATACATAATCCAACAAACTACAGTGGACCCCCGCATAACGATTACCTCCGAATGTGACCAATTATGTCAGTGTATTTATGTAAGTGCGTTTGTACGTGTATTTTGGGGGTCTGAAATGGACTTAATCTACTTCACAATATTCTTATGGAACAAATTCGGTCAGTACTTGGCACCTGAATAGACTTCTGGAGTGATAAAATAATCGTTAACCGGGGTCCACTGTACTGTCCATTTTGCCCTACATCATATCATTGTATACTTATATATCCTCTTTTTCTTAAACTAAGTATACCGATAACTAAACCCCGTTCTATACAAAAGTTTCATTCCAAGCTCCCATTATCATTTACACCTGGCAAACCCCAAACGTACCTACCACAACACCTCGCTAAAAGTTTCTCCTACACAATTACTCTCTCACTTGGTTCAAAGGCTCCTATAATTCACTTACCATCTCCCAAAATCTCTCTCTCTCCTCTGCATTCCTCTCTTCTTCCAGGGGCATACACGCTTATTATAACCCACTTCTCGCATCCCAACCTTACTTTAATCCACATAATTCTTAGGAATTTCCACATTCAAAATTAAATCTCTTTTCTCCTTCCAGTAACTGAATCATTCAACATTACTTTGCTACCCCATTCCTTTGCTCAAACTCTCTCAGATACTCCAGATCTAAATGCTCCTTTTGATTTCCCCCACTGAAACTCCCCTACCCCCTTCAGCTTTGTTTCGCTTAGGGCCAGGATATCCAACTTCTTTTCATTCATAACATCAGCAATCATCTGTTTCTTGTCATCCGCACTACATCCACGCACATTTAAGCATCCCAGTTTTATAAAGTTTTTCTTCTTCTCTTTTTTAGTAAATATATAAACAAGTTTTCTAAATATATTGATAATTATGTTGGTGTGCCTATTGTGTTGTATACAACAAGTGGATATATATACATTGACCCTTACTTTGGTCTCACAGGCCACGTAAGTTATGTGAAAAAATAAAATAGTGAAGAAAACAAGAAACCTTGGAATGCAAGTAAACCAAAGTTTACCAGGTGAGCGGCATTTGCGGCTGTTGCCATACGTGGCTCATTTTCTACCAACTTTTCTCCTCTATATCTCCATAAGTACTGATTGCAAAAGTATGTTTTGGGGCTTAAAATTATTAGAAAATTAATCTTAACATTTTCATAAGATTTTTTTTTTTTTTTTTAATATTCTTCGACACCAGGAGACACTTCAGGATTTGGGGTTGTGACAGTCAAAGGTTAATTTTGTTTATTATGTCATATTAGATTAACCCTTTCAGGGTCCGTGCTGTTGTTTCACGTCTTTGAGTTGAGGGCCAAATTGTAGTTTCTAACAACCATGAGCTCAACCTAACTCAATAAAGCTCTGGGCGATAAATTTGAACTTAGATAAAGAGAGAAACATCTATGTGGTAAGTGTGCACCACATAAGACAAATCCTTGCAGCATATAGTGCAATAATGAGAAAAAAAAACTAGACATAATTTCGATGAAAAACAGCTACTGTTTCTGTATCTTTCGTATGGTTTTTTTTATAGTTGTATATGTGAATTTCTTGGTCTATTGTAGAATGGCAGATATATTAACAGACATAAGGGAATGATTTTGATTGGTTTTAGCACTGGAAATGGCTTGAAACTGAGCTCAAAGTAGTGGACATTATAAAATTTTTGGTTCAAGAGTGAACAATGACATCACACTTCTAATACTCTCGCCATCTTGGTGGATCTAATAATTCGTTCACAAATGTAGGTGATATTATTTAATACAATTATTTCGTAATTGCATAACAAGTAAATTTTCCATTTTTTTGGTTTAATAAAAATTCAGTCATGTGAATAAAAAAAAAAATTAAAAGGGAATTCATTTGTAAAGCCTGAAATGTAACTAATGACTAGGAAATGTTGTTTAGGAGCCAGCATGCCTGCATATTTTTATTCTGGACCCTATTTTGAAATTGGAATATTTTGATCTTTGCGTTAAATAAGCCAAATTACCAAATTCCGATCACTTTATTTTGTAGTTGAAACAGCTGATTGGGCGATTTCTTGTGCTCAGTCGATAGAATCGAAGTAATACTAGCAAAATAGATAAGAATTTGGTCGACTGGAATAATGTAATTGGCCTGAAATGGGGTCAAAGTCAGCAAAATCGCTGATGCATATATATCGCTGACACATCAAAATTCGCAAGAGCATAATTACATCAATTTTCCTTCAAATTTCGTACTGTTTGTTTTATTATCTTCAGAAAAAGATTCTCTACCATTTCATAAGAAAAAATAACAATTTTTTTTTTTTTTAAATTCTTGGACCCTGGCGCACGCTTTGAAATTTGGTCACTGGACCCTGAAAGGGTTAATTGTGATCGATAAATAAGCTGTAGAATTGATATTAGGGAAATATTGAAGTATTTTGTCATGCTTGGAATTCCACTGGAACGGATTAATTCCATTTCATTTAGTTTAACCCTTTGAGGGTCCGTGCCATAGATCTATGGCTTTACGTTGAGAGTCGAAACCGTAGATCTGTCATGAGCTCAGCTCACTCTGATAAGTTGTGAGTGGTAAATTTTGGCCTAGATATGAGAGAATACATCTGTGTGGTATGTGTGCACCACATAAAACAAATCCTGCAGCACATAGTGCATAATGAGAGAAAAAAACTGAGACCGTAATTTTAAATTTAAAAAAATTGACTTTTGCGTGTTTTTTATATGTTTTTTTAGTTGTATTTGAAATTTCTTGGCCTTTGATGAAATGGAAATTTTTACAGAAAATAGGAGATTTTGATTGGTTTTAGTACTGGAAATGACGGGAAAACGAGTCAAAGTAGCGGAAAGGGGTTTTTTTTTGGGCCGATGTTAAGATTTAAATAATGCCTCCCCGTAATACCGCATGCTGGTGGGTTGATTATGTTCCAAAGGGTGATTTTTTATGCAATTTTACATTTGCTAGAGTAACTTCTATTTTTTGGTTTAAAAAAAATTTTCATTATGTGAAAAAAAAAATATCAAAAGGAAAATTCATTCTAAAGCCTAAAAATTGTAACTAATAAAACAGAGGAAAATGTTATTTTGTCCCAGGAATCCCTGCATTATTTTTTTCGGCCCCTTTTTTGAAATTGGGTATTTTAACTTTGAAAAAAATTTGGGCCCCAAAAACCCAAAATTTCCGATAAATTTTTTTGTGGGTTGAAGCTGACTTGGCGAAATTTTGTGTCAGTCGATAGAATAAAGTAAACTAGTGAAATAGTAAGAATTTGGCTGACTGGAAAATAAAATTGGCCCCAAAATGGGATTCAAACCCACATTTGTGTTTTAAAAACATCGCTGACCATAAAATTTTTGAAGAGCAAATTTTCGTAAATTTTTCCCATAAATTTTGTCTTTATGTTTATTGCCTTTCAGAAAAAGATTCTTAGCATTTCTAAAAAAAAAATAAAAAAATTTATTCTTTGAAAACTCTTGGACATTGGTGCACTCTTTAAAATTTTGGGGGTTCTGGCCCCTAAAAGGGGTTAAATGAGGGAGATTACCAAAACAAATGAGCAAATCGAGTTGAAAGCAAGGTTTTGGAATGGTTTTTAAACTTGTAAGTAGGGGTTCCATGTATTTTTTGGTAAAACTTGTTTTTAGTATTTTATGCATTTAAAGTGGAAAAAAGGGTTTTTCCTTTACAGATATTTTGTTTTTACCCAGCAGTACCTGGCCCTAACCGCCTATAAGTGGGGCTTACTGTAATCTGCACAATAAAAATCACTCGGGGGACTTTAAAGTCGGGTTTTTTTCATTAGTATTCATTTTCAAAAAATCCATTCTGAATTTTTTTAAAAATTTAAAAAAACACTAGTAAAAATTTAAACATGATAAATCACTCCCCCAGTGAATAATTAACTAATTTTGGATGCTTTTCTGGGCACCCTTTCTAATTTTTAGAAAATAACATTTTTTCCCAGTTTAAAAAAACCAAAAAAAATGTGTCTAATATTTCTGGGGTTAAAGAGAGAGAGAAAGCCTTTCATTATATTGAGAGTAATGGTTTTCACTTAGGGGTCTGGGAGACAAGAACTTTGTCCTTTGGGGGCAAAGAGGGGGAAAGTTGGGGTAAGTTTTCCAACCCCCTTTATGGGGGTGAAGCATGGGTGATGATTGTTGGGAGGAGAAGGCGGAGGCTGGAGATGTCATGTCTGGGGCAAATGTGTGGTGTGAATTTTATGCGAGAATTCGTAGTTTGGAAGTTGGGGAGGGCGGGGTTACCAAAATGTTGTAGGGGCTGAGGGAAGGGTTTTGAGGTGGTTTGGACATGTAGAGAGAAAGGGCGAAAAAAGAAAGACTTCAAGGGGTGTTCAGTCGTGGGAAGGAAGGCGGGTAGGGGGGCCCAGGGAAAAGGGTTTGGGGAGAGGGGGTAAAGGTTTGTGTGCGGGGGCTTGGACTTCCAGCAGGTATGCATGAGCGTGTTTGATAGGAGTGAATGGAGACAAATGGTTTTTAATACTTGACGTGCTGTTGGAGTGTGAGCAAAGTAACATTTATGAAGGGGTTCAGGGAAACCGGCAGGCCGGACTTGAGTCCTGGAGATGGGAAGTACAGTGCCTGCACTCTGAAGGAGGGGTGTTAATGTTGCAGTTTAAAAACTGTAGTGTAAAGCACCCTTCTGGCAAGACAGTGATGGAGTGAATGATGGTGAAAGTTTTTCTTTTTCGGGCCACCCTGCCTTGGTGGGAATCGGCCAGTGTGATAATAAAAATAATAATAATAATATTATTATTATAATACAAACACTTTACATTGTACATAAGGTAAAGTCTTTGTTCCCTTCATTTTGTTTGTTCACAAACAACACATCTCTTCTGAGCCCATTTCTTCTTAGTTGTAGGAAGCTGTATTAGGAAGTGATCACCTTCCCTCCTCAAATACTTGGGTATTTCCTGAGGACTTTGAGGATGGTTTTGTATAGCAGGTGTTGTTACCTGGTACTTTATTACGAGTTGTCTGACAATAGACACACAAAATTCACCATACGGTAGTCTGTTGCCGGTCTTTATTTGGTACATGTTATATCTATTGAGCATTGAAATGTCCAGGAGATGGAAGAAGTTTCATGTACCACTTGTAACTCTTACGAACACAATCGACAAAGCCAATCTGCATGTCACATTTGTCAACCAAATGCATGTTTTGTGTATAATCAATCACTGTTACTGGTTTTTGAATACGTTCATTAGTCACTCTATCAGCTTTGCCACTGTCATTCATTTCGTTAGGGTGAATGGTTGTCAACAATGTGACATCTCGTTTGTCATGCCGCCGTAATGCCATGATGTCATTGGCAGTAAATACCTGCACTTCACCAGCACGAGTGCCTGCATTGAACCTGGGCATATGTTTATAATCAGAATGCACTGTGCCATACACATCTGTCATGTTCACTTGCAAGAAATCACAGAGTAAAGGGCTTGTGTACCAGTTATCAGTATATAATGTATGCCCCTTACCAAGATAAGGTGCCATCATGTTTCTCACTGCATCACCTGAGATACCCAATAACATCCTGGTACCTTTCAATGTTTAACTTCCTGTTTATACAGTAATATCCAATACCAGGCCACTGTCACAGTCACAGAGTACAAACAGTTTTATACCCAAGCATTTCCTCTTGCTCGGTATACTTGTATACTGCTTGAACGACAGTCTACCTTTGAACAAAATCAAAGATTCGTCAATTACGAGATTCTTGAATGGATGAAAGTACCTGTTGAACTTTTGTTTCAGAGACAAAAACATTTCTGGGATAGGGCCATGGGATGTACTCCGTCCCCTTGGCACTGCATAAGGAACAGTACCTGAGCTCATGCGGTGGCATATATACTGATGCTTCACTGGTGAATATGATTCATCACTATCACTACTCGAATGATCATCAAGAGCAATAAAATCACAGTCCGCATCACTATCATCATCATATGCTGGTTGTGGTTGTAGTTGTGGTGTGGTGGTGGATGATGCTCTGCTTTGTTCTTGATATGATGAGTCAGCGGTGTGGGTCCTAGCCTGGGTTGGTGAGTCATACATGGCCATGGCACTACCACCACCACCACCACTATCACCACCAATACCACCACCTACTGATGCTTGTGGTCTATCCATGCCAAATGTAGCCACATCATCCTCACTTTCACTGTTTATTCCTGGGATAGGGCCATGGGATGTACTCCATCCCTTTGGTACTGCATAAGGAACAGTACCTGAGTGCATGCGGCGGCGTATATACCGACACTTCACTGGTGAATATGATTCATCACAATCACTACTCAAATGATCATCAAGAGCAATAAAATCACAGCCCACATTACTATCATCATCATCACTGAAGTCTGAAGCCTGGCCACGCAAAAATATTAGTTTTCTCTTGCGACGAGGTACAACTGAATGTGACTGAGACGTGCCCACACCAGAGATAGAAGGTTGAGGATCATCAGGATTTTCTGCACTATTTTCGATATCCTGGTCATTGCTTTTGGTCACTAATTGATCAGAGCCATAGAATTCCTCTTTTCCACTTCTATCAGAGTCAGAACTATCAGTTAGGAAGAGGAGCATCCCATTTCACCTCGGAATGAGAGCTGTCTCTCCGCGAGGCATGGTGAACAAAGCTTACTGAGGTGGCGTTCCCACAATGCCATGCGGGCACTTAGAATTTTTGTTTATGGTACACACACACCACACAGACCCGTTCTCTTAGATGTAGGACTACCAGCCTTCTCGCGCTAAATTTGACAGCACTAGAATTTTGGCGTAGTTCTGCGGTTTGGACCCTCAATGTAAAGTCGTAGAACTACGGACCCTGAAACGGTTAAGACTATAAATACAGTGGACCCCCGGGTAACGATATTATTTCAATCCAGAAGTCTGTTTGGGTGCCTTTATAGACCGAATTTGTTCCCATAAGAGATATTGTGAATTAGATTAGTCCATTTCAGACCCCCAAAAATACACCTACAAAAGCACTTACAAAAATACACTTACATAATTGGTCGAGTTGGGAGCTGATCGTTATGCGGGGGTCCACTGTATTTTAAGGTAAGTAATGAGTGAACTGTATATGCACTTTATCGCTCTGGGACGCTTTAAATGTTAAGTGGGTGGGGTGGTTTGACTGGCTACCATACCTACGACACCTGATTTTGTACTATAAATACTCCTCTCACCCTACATTAAGACTACAAATATTTTAAGGTAAGTAATGAGTGTACTATATGTGTATTTTACTGTTTCATTGTTTTTTAACCCTTTCAGGGTCCGTGTCGTAGATCTACGGCTTTACATTCAGGGTCCAAACCGTAGATCTATGCCATGAGCTCAGCTCACTCTGAAAAGCTGTGAGTGGTAAATTTGTGCCTAGATATGAGAGAATACATCTATGTGGTATGTGTGCACCACATAAAACAAATCCTGCAGCACAAAGTGTATAATGAGAGAAAAACTGAGTCTGTGATTTTCGATTAATAACCCTTTCAGGGTTTCGGCCGTACTAGTACAGCTTACACGCAGGGGTTTTTGACGTACTAGTACACATAAATTCTGTAAAGTAAAAGGACACAAGTGCAACTGATGTGACATTTTATTGTGGCAATGTTTCACTCTCCAGGAGCTTTGTCAAGCCTATCGGCTTGACAAAGCTCCTGGAGAGCGAAACGTTGCCACAATAAAATGTCACATAAGTTGCACTTGTGTCCTTTTACTTTACATATTGTCGGTAATTCTACCAACATTATTACACGCATAAATTCTAGCGCCGTCAAATCTAGTGAGAGAAAGCTGGTAGGCCTACATATGAAAGAATGGGTCTATGTGGTCAGTGTGCACAGTATAAAAGAAATCCTGCAGCACACAGTGCGTAATGAGAAAAAAAACTTTGATCGTGTTTTTGGAGTAAAACAACGAATCTGCACTATATTTTTGTATGGTATTTATTGTTGTATTCTAGTTTTCCTGGTCTCATTTTATAGAATGGAAGACATATTACAGAAATTGAGATGATTTTGACTGATTTTACAATGAAAAGTACCTTGAAATTGAGCTCAGAGTAGCAGAAATGTTTGATTTTTACCAAAGATCAAAAGTAAACAAATCATGCCAAGTGTCCAATACACATCAACTGGTGAGTCTAATATTCTTTCACAAGTGCACTGATATTATTTATACCATTTCTACACTAATGCAGTAGTCTGCATAAAAGTAAATCTTCTATTTTGTTTTTTGTGAGAATAAAAATTCAAAGTGGAAAGCAAAAGAACGTAAGAGGGGTGTGGGAATGTGACTAATGAACAGAGGAAATGTTATTTTAGTGCCAGGAATGTCTTTCTTGTTTATTCTGGACTCTATTCAGAAATTGACATCTTTTGAAATTTGTGTGAAATTGGCAAAATTGCTAAATTCTGACCACTGAATTGGATAGTTGAAATCGGTAAATGAGTGGTTTCTTGTACTCATTCGATAGAAAAAATGGAGTTCTAGCGAAATAGTTATGATTTTTGTTGACTAGTACACTGGAATTGGCCGAAAATAGGGCCCAAAGTGGGCAAAATCACCAATGCGTAAACATCGTCGAGACCGCTAACTTCGCGAGACCATATTTCCGTAAGGTTTCCATCAAATTTCATACTTTTGGTGTCATTATGATTGGAAAAAGATTCTCTATCTTTTCAGAAGAAAAAATAATTTTTTTTTTTTTAAATTTAGCCGACCCTGAGAACAAGTCTCTGACAGGACTTGCCGACCCCCAAAGGGTTAAAACAGCGATTTTGCAGTGTTTTTTCGTATGTTTTTATAGTTGTATTTGCGATTTCTTGGTCTCATTTGATAGAATGGAAGACATATTACAAAAATAGAGATGATTTTGATTGGTTTTAGCACTGGAAATGACTTGAAACTGAGCTCAAAATAGAGAAAATGTTAAATTTTTGCCGATGTTCAAGAGTAAACAAACAACCTCACACGTCTAATACATGCCGGCTGGTGGGTCTGATATACATTCACAAATGTGGTGATGATATTTATACAATTATTACCATATTGCATAAGAGTAAATCTTCTATTTTTTTGGTTTGAATAAATATTCATTATGTGAATAAAAAATCAAAATGGAATTCATTTGTAAAGCCTGAAAACATAACTAATGAACAGAGGAAATGTTAGCGCCAGGAATACCTACATTGCTTATTCTGGACCCTATTTTGAAATTGGAATATTTTGAACTTTGTGTTAAATTGGCCAAATTGCCAATTTCCAGTCACTTTATTTTGTAGTTGAAACAGTTGACTTTGCGATTTCTTGTGCTCAATCGATAGAATTGAAGTAATACTAGTGAAATAGCTAAGAATTTGGCCAACTGGAATAATGTAATTGTCTTAAAATGAGAGTCAAAGTCGGCAAAATCGCGATTTATAAATATCGCTGACACCTCAAAATTCGTGGAGATAATTCATCGTTTTCATCAAATTTCGAATTTTTATTTTATTTTCTTCAGAAAAAGATTTTCTGCATTTCATAAGAAAAAAATAGCAAAATCTTTTTTGGGAAAATTTTTGGACCCCTGGTTCGTGAACTTTGAAATTTGGCCTCTGGACCTGTAGGGTTAATGCCTAAATTTTATTGAACTTAATAATGTTAGTGAAAAACTTGTTATCTAGTATTTTTATGCATTTGTCATGGAAAAAGAAGAGTGTTCAACTTTATGGCAATTTCCACTTTACGCAGCAGCCTGGGAACATAACCTGCCTTTTAAATGGCCCTTCTATATTTAACTCTTAACTTGTCAATGTAGAATCTACATTTTTAACTGCTAGTGCACCAAACATAGATCTACATTTTATTTTTCCTGCCTCCAATTGGGCAGAATTTGCCTGAGCTGCCTGGTCATATAGAATGGGTCTTAGCACTCGCGTGCACGAGTATTAAAAAAAACTGGACCTTTAAGTACCTGTGGCAAATAGCATGGCAAACGCCAAGATTCACTGATATTCATGTCCATGTAACACGCCCCTTATAAGAGGATAGCGAATGATTGGCCACAAGTGTCGAGGATATATCAAAAAAAACTCGATAATAACCCATGTGTAACATTTGTGCAACATCCTTTCACTTTTTATACCACTGGCCATCTCTGTCTGTATCTGTCTGTTTCTCTGTCTATATCTTTATCTGTCTATATCTCTGTCTATATCACTGTCTGTATCTCTGTCTGTGTCTAAGCTCTGTCTCTCTCAACATGTACACATAAGTACTGTTATAGATACATAGTGGTAACTTACCAAATATAACCCAAAAATTCCAGGTGAAGTGGTATACAGTGCTTGTAGATAAGACATAAACATGACTTGCAACTCAGGGGCAACTAATATGCATTTTCACTTCATCAAGAATCAGACGTGGCTACTGCATCATGTGTAATACCTGTTGGTTTATGAGGCTCTACTAAGACTGATAGACAAGCCAGATAGAAAGACAACACACACACATAGGCAGAACAGAAAGACAGATATACAGGCAGATAAATGACCACCGAGACTCAAAGGCAGACAAAAACACTGAGACTCACAGACAGACAGAAAAACAGATATGCAGAGCTAGACAGACATACTTGTTTGTGTGTAACAATGAAAACAAAGCCAGGGTTCCCTGCAGCAGTGTACTATCATTGTGTCACTCCACTACTTACCCTGTCAGTAGTTTAGTGACACTTGTCATAAACACCATGCTTCAAGAAGTTTCGCATATACTCCAGCATGTCTAAGACATTGCTGTGACCTATAAATACTTTGTATATATTTCTAGACAATAGTATATGACCAAGGCAGGTGAAAATGTACACCTGTCAGTGTGATTGTGACTATTTGAGTACTATTTCAGTACCTAATATTAGTGTCAGAACCAAGATTGGCTATGAAGTCACAAGAACTCTTATAAAGTGTAATTATCAAAACATAAAAATTATATAAATCAAAATAAAAACGAGAAAAATGGTATATCGGCAACACTTCTGCAAGCGGTAGGACTCCATGTTGCTGTCAGATGAGCATCCAGCGCCAACTTTATGGTCTTACATCTCGGTAAGTACTGATCCTATAATTTTTTTTTTTTTTGGCTTATAACACACAGAAAATTGCCCTCTTTAATTTAAAAAAAAAAAATTCAAATATTCAGAGCGCTGGCAGTGGAAAACGTAGAGTTACGTTTGGTCATTTAAAGGTTAAAATGACAATTATATTTAGGTGAAACATTGATAACAGAGAAAAACCAAAAAATTGTTTTAGTTCAATATGTTGAGTTGGTAATGGTGGAATATAATACGTAAACTGACTCATCTTCCATTGCCAGAAGTATTTTGGGAAGACTACCAGGTTGTATCTTCCCAGGCACTACATCTTCAGTATTTCGAGAAGCCCCCATTGTTAAATGTTTTGAACAACAACTGAATATTGCAAGAATAGTTTGTGAAGACTACCAGGTTGTATCTTCAGTAACTTCCCAGAAGGTCATCACTTGATATTCTGTGATTTTTTAACTAGCTAGTATACTAATTAAACCATTTTCTTTTAAAATTGGGATTCTATCTAACAGTTCATCGCAAGTTCAAAGAAAAATCCAAGTTAGTAATACAGTAATTAAAAATTTTAAAAAAAATGTGTGTAAAGGAGATGATGAAAATAAAATGCTGTGAGTGAATCTGCTGTGTTGTAGTACATATATTGAATCTTTAACACGCACAACAAAAATTATGCTAGTCTTTTAACACACAAAATTAAACTTTACATTACTGCGCATAAGAAGGAAAACTTTTCACTAAAAATATCATAACATGGAAATATGTTCATAAGGAAAACTGTGTTCTGTATCCAAAATAATTAAAAAAAAGATCTTGAAATACACATGAGAGTATATAAGGAAGATTTCCTATACTTTCTGTTGAATGACTAAAATATTTTAAAATGAAATACCTTCTTTGGAAAAATATGAAAAAACATAAAGAGCATAAACCATATCAGTAGCTCTGAGAGTCTAAATATTTTATCAAAAAGGCATTTGATGACACATAGCGAGTACTTACAGGAGATAAACCATTTCAATGTTCAGTGTGTGTGAAATGTTTTAGTCAAAAAGGCCATCTCGTGACACATATGCGAGTACATACAGGAGATAAACCATATCAGTGCTCCAAGTGTCTGAAATGTTTTACAGTAAAAGGCCATCTTGTGACACATATGAGAGTACATACTGGAGATAAACCATATCAATGTTCAGTGTGTCTGAAATGTTTTAGTGTAAAAGGCAGTCTTGTGACACATATGCGAGTACATACAAGAGATAAACCATATCAGTGCTCCAAGTGTCTGAAATGTTTTAGTGTAAAAGGTGCTCTTGTGAGACATACACGAGTACATACAGAAGATAAAGCATATCAGTGCCCTGAGTGTCTGAGATGTTTTACTGTAAAATACAATCTTGTGAGACATAATATGCAAGTACATACAGGAGATAAACCGTATCAGTGTTCAGTATGTACGAAAAGTTTTAGTGTAAAATGCAATCTTGTGAGACATATGCGAGTACATACAGGAGATAAACCATATCAGTGCTCTGAGTGTCTGAAATGTTTTAGTGTAAAAGGCCATCTTGCGACACATATGCAAGTACATACCGGAGATAAACCATATCAGTGTTCAGTGTGTCTGAAATGTTTTAGTGTAAAATGTGATCTTGTGAGACATATTCGAGTACACACAGGAGATAAACCATATCAGTGCTCTGAGTGTCTGAAATGTTTTAGTGTAAAAGGCCATCTTGTGACACATATGCGAAGTGCATACAGGTTATACACATAAATCATGCACCCCGAGTGGTCTTATATGTTTTAGTGTAAAAGACCATCTTGTGAAACATATGCGAGTACATACTGGAGATAAACCATATCAGTGTTCAGTGTGCCTGAAATGTTTTAGTGTAAAAGGCAGTCTTTTGACACACATGCGAGTACATACAGGAGATAAGCCATATCGGTGTTCAGTGTGCCTGAAATGTTTTAGTGTAAAAGGCAGTCTTATGAGACATATGCGAGTACATACAGGAGATAAACCATATCAATGTTCGGTTTGTCTGAAATGTTTTAATCAAAGAGGCAGTCTTGTTATACATATGCGAGTACATACAGGAGATAAACCATATCAGTGTTCAGAGTGTCTGAAATATTTTAGTCACAGAGGCAGTCTTGTGACACATATGCGAGTACATACAGGAGATAAAACATGTTAAGTATGTAATATATCAGGAATATTTTAGTTACATAGACATGAGTAGCTTTAAAAAAAAGAGATTGGACAAATATATGAGTGAGAGGGGCTGGGTTTGATTGGTGCCATTGGGTACAGGAGTAAATTCTTAGGTAGCTTTGGGTAGAGGTCATTTTGATAAGGACCTTCTTGCATGGGCCAGTAGGCCTGCAGTGTTCTTCCATTCTTATGTTCTTATACAAGGGATATACAGTGGACCCCCGCATACCGTTGGCATCACATACCGTTTATTCCGCATACCGCTCACTTTAATAGCAAAAATTTTGCCTCGCATACCGCTCAAAAACCCGCTCACCGCTGTTCGTCCGAGACGCGTCCAATGTGCGCCTTAGCCAGCCTCACATGTTCCGCCGGTGGCATTGTTTACCAGCCAGCCTCCGCGGTAGCATCCAAGCATACAATCGTAACATTTCGTATTATTACAGAGTTTTTGGTGATTTTATCTGGAAAATAAGTGACCATGGGCCCCAAGAAAGCTTCTAGTGCCAGCCCTACAGCAATAAGGGTGAGAATTACTATAGAGATGAAGAAAAAGATCATTGATAAGTATGAAAGTGGAGTGCGTGTCTCCGAGCTGGCCAGGTTGTATAATGAACCCCAATCAACCATCGCTACTATTGGTGGTACAGCTGCTACTGCTGCACTGTCAGCTGCTGCTGCTGCTGTAGCATCGTCTGCTGCTGCTGTAGCATCGTTTGCTGCTGCTGTAGCATCGTCTGCTGCTGCTGTAGCACTGTCAGCTGCTGCTGCTGCTGTAGCATCGTCTGCTGCTGCTGTAGCATCGTCTGCTGCTGCTGTAGCATTGTCTGCTGCTGCTGTAGCATCGTCTGCTGCTGCTGCTGCTGCTGTAGCACCGTCTGCTGCTGCTGTAGCATCGTCTGCTGCTGCTGTAGCATCGTCTGCTGCTGCTGTAGCACTGTTGTTGGTGTGGCTTATTGAGAATATACCAAGAAACAATTAACCCCAGAGGATTTTCCACCCAGGATAACCCAAAAAAGTCAGTGTCATCGAAGACTGTCTAACTTATTTCCATTGGGGTCCTTAATCTTGTCTCCCAGGATGCAACCCACACCAGTCGACTAACACCCAGGTGAACAGGGAAAAATGCCTGGAACTAGTGCTCATATTGGTGAATTTAAAGCCAGCAAAGGTTGGTTTGAGAGATTTAAGAATCGTAGTGACATACACAGTGTGATAAGGCCTGTTCTGGAAGAAAATGCCAAACAGGACCTACAGTACTCAGGAGGAAAAGGCACTCCCAGGACATAGTGTCTCATCAGTCATTGCTGCATCTTCAATAAAGGTAAGTGTCATTTATTCTTCATTTAGTAGACTAGTACATGCACAATATATACTGTGCATGTACTACTCTACTATTGTGCATGTATCCTTCTCTTTGTGTGTAGGAAAATGTATATTTCATGTGGTAAAAAAAATTTTTTCATACTTTTGGGTGTCTTGCACGGATTAATTTGATTTCCATTATTTCTTATGGGGAAAATTCATTCGCATACCGATTATTTCGCATACCAATGAGCCCTCTTGCACGGATTAAAATCGGTATGCGGGGGTCCACTGTACAATATCAGTGTTCAGAGTGATAAATATTTATGAAATGTCAGTCAGGTAAATCATATAAGAAGTTCATAGAGAAGATAAGTTATATTAATGTTCACAATATATTTTATATTTTATAAAATAAAAGCAGTCTCGTGTACAGAAAACAACTAATATAAAGTACAGGAGAGCCCTCCTTTACAACATTTCACTTTATGGCATTTTGCTAAAACATACATTTCAAATTATAACCAAAACTTGTTGTACGGCTCCCTGCCTGACTGGCTAATATGGTCTCCTTGTGCCACTGTTTGTTTACGTCCCCCATGAGCTCCATGTCTGTCCATTATATCTGGAAACTTTCTAGAATTTCAAGTGTTTTAAATTTATTGCATAGTTTATGAACAGTAGGGGCCCCACTTATATGGTAGGTTAGGTTCCAGGCGATCGCCGGAAAGCAGACATCACCAGACAGCAGAACGCCATTTTTTTCCCCTTATTTATAAATGCATGTAAATGCCAGAAAACAAATTTACACTAACTTACATTATGTTAGTAATAGAACTGGGAATTTGTTACGTTGGTTTATCCCTTATTACTTTGATAGTAAGGTTCTCACTACATGTTCTAGTGTGGGGTAGCTTTTACTTAATGCACATAGCACTTACCATAACCACAACAAAAATGTTTTACTCAACCTTCCTCTCACCTTAGGAGAAAAACAACCTATAAACTAATATATGAAAACAACACTTCCACTGACCCACCTTGGTAAATCTTCTACCAGAAACATGCAACTGTTATTACCCCATACCAGCACATATAGTTCAAAGAATGTTTTGAGTTATTTTAGCAGTCAAATAACTCTCCCGGTCAAGCCCCCATGTTACGTTGGTTTATCCCTTATTACTTTGATAGTAAGGTTCTCACTACATGTTCTAGTGTGGGGTAGCTTTTACTTAATGGCCTTATTTGTCTAGGGTAATACTTACATCATGGCTGATCACTTGAGAAGGCCATTTTCTTTTCGCATTAAAAATAATTAATGTAATAACAATTAATATTTTTTAAGTCAAGTCACTCAGTAAGTCAATCAAGTACTCAATAAGTCAGTCAAGTCACTCACGTATCAGTAAGAAAGTCAAGTATCAGAAAAGTCAATCAAGCACCAATAAGTCAGCAAGTCACTCACATCACTCAGTAAGCATAAAGTCCTCAGTACAAAGTCATTGGGTTCAGAAATCAGTCAAGTCCTCGAAAGTCAGTAAAGTCACTCGTACAGCTTTTAAATTTTTTTCAGTAAGTCAATCATCAATAAGTCAAGTCATTCAGTAATCAGTAAAGTCATCTGTAAGTCAGTCAATTCACTCAATAAGTCTGTCAAGCATTCAAAAAGTCAATCGGGTAGAAAGTCATCATGTCTTTCAATAAGTCATTCAAGTCCTCAAAAGTCAGTAACCTCAATAATCGTCAAGTCTTCAGTAAGTAATCGTCACTCAAAAGTCATCAAGTCACTCAAAGTCAGCCAAGTCATCAGTAAGTCAGTGGTCATCAGTAAGTCAGTCAAGTCATTCAGAAAAGTCATCGTAGTCAAGTTATTCTAGTCATAAAGTTTTTCAAAGTCAGTCAAGTCATTCAGTAAATCAGCAAGCCTCAGTCAGTCAAGCCCTCAGAAAGTCACTCAGTAAGTCGTCAGTTCATCAGTCAGTCTTTAAAATCAGTCATTCGTCACAAAAACTTTTTTAACCTTTTTTTCTGTGTACAAATTACTTTTCAGTTACAGCACAGGTTATCTTTTATTAATTCTAAGATTTTAAGTGTTTATCCTTTCGTGCCACTTTCAGAAACCCTAGTTGGCTACAAGGGGTCATGATTGCTTGGCAGATACAAGAAAGAAATTTAAAAAATATCAAAACAAATTGACAAACACAGCTGCCTTGTAGGAGAGAAAGATGGACAATATGAATTTACAAAATCTGGATGGTGGGGGGGGTGTTGGGGAGTGGTAGGGGATGGGCCCCTGGTGCTCTACAAAAGGGGGCCGTTTGAGCAAAAGGAATTTTGTTAAATTAATTATAAACTGTTGCATAAAATTGTGCAGCAATTCTGAAAAATATGAATTGAAGTGGCAGGATGGACCCTTAAACCCCCCGGAGGTGAAATAAAGGGCCCCTGTAGAGGTAAAAAAATTAATCATTGAAAAAATATGGGGAATTATCATTGTAAATACGGGACCCTCGCCCAAACGATAAATTCGTTCCTGAGAGCTCTCGTTTTTCAATTTTTGTTAGTCGATTTAATTTTCTCTATAGAAATAATGGAAATCAAATTTAAATCCATGAGACACCCAAAAGTATTGAAAAAAAAATACCAAGAAATATTAAATTTTAATCATACAAACTGAAAAAGACTGTACAATTACATGACATTACCATTATTGAAGATCTGGTGTGATTGATGGATGGGAGGAGGGGGGACTGGGAGGTGTTTGTGTTTAGAAGGGGAATCCCCTTTCCCTTAGGACTTGAGGTGTCAATCCTTTTTTTGGGGTTTCTTCCCTTTTTTTTAATGCCACTGGACCACTTGAGAGTATGGCCTCTGTCACACAACATATTTTGTCCATAGGGCCGTACTTCCCCATTCTTTATGACATTTAAGTGTTTCACAAATTGTCAGTGTCACAATTAAAAACCCTTTTTCAGGGTTTTAATTTTTTCCCGCCCTATGTCCCTTTAATTCCCGCACAAAATTTTCAGTGGTTTTTTGTTTTTTTCCCAAAAGGGAGCCTCACAATGCCTTATCTGTTATTGCTGTTCTTGTGCTGAACAGCGGTTTAGTGCTGATGAAGGGAGCAAAAGATTTCGGCCGTTTGGACTAGTTTGGCTTTAAATTTGGGTAGGGTGGTACACAAGGGCGTGTGAGGGAGTGACCCCAAACCAGTCCAGGGGGGGGAGACTGTGTCCCCCTTTAAGTCGGTCGGCCAAGGAGTGAGAGCGAAAAGGGTCGCCTCCCCCTGACCTGGGTGAGCCCACGGGGCAGCCTTAAATGCCGCAAAAAAGAAAAAGTCAAACAGAGGCAGGCTGTGTTTCTGCAATAAGGCTGTTACATACACCTATGTAGCCCTACTTTTTTTATTTTTTTTTTTTTAACAATTTTTTGCACCAAAACAGGGTACAAAAAAAAAAAACAATAAGAAGCATGCCCAAGCCAATTTACTTGCATAGCATTACGGGTGGCTTTAAATTAATTAAGATTAACTAAACAAGATGAAATCAGTGATAAACATTAAAGTAAACAGATTACTATAAAGCACAAGGATATTACAAAGACAGGTATTGGGTTGCTGCATTGTAGTACATTCAGTCATATGAAGTATTCTGTTGGTAGTGTATTTAAAAAAAAATAAAGTTTGATTCGGTTTTTGGTTTAAAATTATGTGATATAATTGTGAGAAAATTTAAGATATACAATTTTTAAGTACATTATTCAGTTTTTTTGGTTTTGGGTGGGGGTAAATGTCTTTTGGGAAAAGACTTGAATTTTTAAAAAAAAACTAGTGTTTCTTTTATTTTACAGGGTAATGAATTCCAGATTTTAGGGCCCTTTTTTTGTTGATTTTTTTTAATGGGATTGGGCAAGAAATATCAAAGGTGATTGTGCCTTGTGTTATGGTCATGTTTTCTTTAGGTTGGCAAGGAGAGTTTGAGGGGGGGGGTTTAATATCGAGTTAAAGTGTTCTAGTATGCAATAGGTGCAGTAATAAGTATGGATGTTTTGTATGGTGAGTAAGTTTAGTGTATTGAATATTGGTGGAGTGTGCTGCCTGTAGTGAGAATTTGTTATCATTCTAACTGCAGCCTTTTGTTGGGTAATTAGTGGTCTGAGATGGTTAAATGTTGTTGAGCCCCATGTACAAATTCCATAGGTGAGATAGGGGTAAATAAGAGAGTGATATAGGGCCAGGAGGGCTGACTGTGGAACATAGTACCGTATTTTCGATAGTATGCCTACAGTCTTGGAAATTTTCTTAGAAATTTGTTGTATATGTGTATGAAATTTGAGTCTATTATCAAGGTGGATTCCTAAGAATTTTCCCTCTGTTAGCTTTGTGATAGGTGATCCGTTTATCATTATGTTAAGAGGGACATCTGTAGCTCTGTTACCAAACTGAATGAAGTAGGTTTTGTCAATGTTTAGTGTAAGTTTGTTAGTCCTCATCCAGGTAGATATTTTCTGTAATTCGGTATTTACAGTATTGGCTAGCATGACTGGGTTCGGGTGAGAGAAGACGTATGTAGTGCCATCTGCAAATAGTGTGGGTTTGAGTAATTGAGAAGCATTTGGAAGGTCATTTATGTATAGGAGAAAGAGAAGAGGGCCAAGGACACTTCCCTGTGGGACACCAACTGTAATTGGTTGCACAGAAGAGTTTGCCCCATTTGCGTACACATATTGGCTCCTGTTGCTGAGGTATGACTTGAGGTAGTTGAGGGAGTGCCCTCTTATACCATAGTGTGACAATTTTACGTGGAGCAAGTCATGGTCAACTGTATCAAAAGCTTTACATAAGTCAATGAAGATCCCCAGTGGGACTTCTTTTTTCTCTATTGCAGTGTACATATGTTCTAGCATGTGTATAATAGCATCATTAGTATTTTTATTAGGCCTGAATCCAAATTGGCAGGGGTTGAGTATGTTTTGGGAGATAAGGTAGGAGTAGATTCGTTTATGAATTAATTTTTCGAAGATTTTTGAGAGAGGGTGTAAGTTGGATATTGGCCTATAGTTATTCAACTCTGTTTGGTCTCCTCCTTTGTGGATCGGGGTGACCCTTGCTATTTTGAGTACTGTAGGGAAGGTGGAGGATTCAATGGATTTATTAAAGAGTGTTGCAATGATTGGAGTTTACCTGGAGTTTACCTGAAGAGAGTTCCGGGCGTCAACGCCCCCGCGGCCCAGTCTGTGACCAGGCCTCCTGGTGGATCAGAGCCTGATCAACCAGGCTGTTACTGCTGGCTGCACGCAAACCAACGTACGAGCCAAAGCCCGGCTGATCAGGAACTGACTTTAGGTGCTTGTCCAGTGCCAGCTTGAAGACTGCCAGGGGTCAGTTGGTAATCCCCCTTATGTGTGCTGGGAGGCAGTTGAACAGTCTTGGGCCCCTGACATTTATTGTATGGTCTCTTAACGTGCTAGTGACACCCCTGCTTTTCATTGGGGGGATGGTGCATCGTCTGCCAAGTCTTTTGCTTTCGTAGTGAGTGATTTTCGTGTGCAAGTTCGCTACTAGTCGCTCTAGGATTTTCCAGGTGTATATAATCATGTATCCCTCCCTCCTGCGTTCCAGGGAATACAAGTTTAGGAACCTCAAGCGCTCCCAGTAATTGAGGTGTTTTATCTCCGTTATGCGCGCCGTGAAAGTTCTCTGTACATTTTCTAGGTCGGCAATTTCACCTGCCTTGAAAGGTGCTGTTAGTGTGCAGCAATATTCCAGCCTAGATAGAACAAGTGACCTGAAGAGTGTCATCATGGGTTTGGCCTCCCTAGTTTTGAAGGTTCTCATTATCCATCCTATCATTTTTCTAGCAGAAGCGATTGATACAATGTTATGGTCCTTGAAGGTGAGATCCTCCGAGATGATCACTCCCAGGTCTTTGACGTTGGTGTTTCGCTCTATTTTGTGGCCAGAATTTGTTTTGTACTCTGATGAAGATTTAATTTCCTCATGTTTACCATATCTGAGTAATTGAAATTTATCATCGTTGAACTTCATATTGTTTTCTGCAGCCCCCTGAAAGATTTGGTTGATATCCACCTGGAGCCTTGCAGTGTCTGCAATGGAAGACACTGTCATGCACATTCGGGTGTCATCTGCTAAGGAAGACATGGTGCTGTGGCTGACATCCTTGTCTATGTCGGATATGAGGATGAGGAACAAGATGGGAGCGAGTACTGTGCCTTGTGGAACAGAGCTTTTCACCGTAGCTGCCTCGGACTTTACTCTGTTGACGACTGCTCTCTGTGTTCTGTTAGTGAGGAAATTACAGATCCATCGACCGACTTTTCCTTTAGCACGCATTTTGTGCGCTATTACGCCATGGTCACACTTGTCGAAGGCTTTTGCAAAGTCTGTATATATTACATCTGCATTCTTTTTGTCTTCTAGTGCATTTAGGACCTTGTCGTAGTGATCCAATAGTTGAGACAGACAGGAGCGACCTGTTCTAAACCCATGTTGCCCTGGGTTGTGTAACTGATGGGTTTCTAGATGGGTGGTGATCTTGCTTCTTAGGACCCTTTCAAAGCTTTTTATGATATGGGATGTTAGTGCTATTGGTCTGTAGTTCTTTGCTGTTGCTTTACTGCCCCCTTTCTGGAGTGGGGCTATGTCTGTTTTTTTAGTAACTGTGGGACGACCCCCGCGTCCATGCTCCCTCTCCATAGGATGGAAAAGGCTCGTGATAGGGGCTTCTTGCAGTTCTTGACGAACACAGAGTTCCATGAGTCTGGCCCTGGGGCAGAGTGCATAGGCATGTCATTTATCGCCTGTTCGAAGTCATTTGGCATCAGGATAACATCGGATAGGCTTGTGTTAATCAAATTTTGTGGCTCTCTCATAAAAAATTCATTTTGATCTTCGACTCTCAGTCTGGTTAGTGGCTTGCTAAAAACTGAGTCATACTGGGACTTGAGTAGCTCACTCATTTCCTTGCTGTCATCTGTGTAGGCCCAATACTGGACGTTGTTCTCGATTTTGATTTGGCATAGGAGAAGAAATACTTTGGGTTTCTTTCGATTTCATTTATGGCTTTTAGTTCTTCCCGCGATTCCTGACTCCTAAAGGATTCTTTTAGCTTAAGTTTGATGCTTGCTATTTCTCTGACCAGTGTCTCCCTATGCATTTCAGATATATTGACCTCTTTTAGCCGCTCTGTTATTCTTTTCCATCGCCTGTAAAGGGAGCGCCTGTCTCTTTCTATTTTACATCTACTCCTCCTTTTTCTTAGAGGAATAAGCCTTGTACAAACATCGAGTGCCACCTAGTTAATCTGTTCTAGGCATAAGTTGGGGTCTGTGTTGCTTAGTATATCTTCCCAGCTTATATCGGTTAGGAATTGGTTTACTTGGTCCCACTTTATGTTTTTGTTATTGAAGTTGAATTTGGTGAATGCTCCCTCGTGACTAGTCTCATTATGTCGGTCTGGGGCTCCACGCATACATGTCTGAACCTCAATTATGTTGTGATCTGAGTGTATTGTTTTTGATATGGTGACATTTCTTATCAGATCATCATTGTTAGTGAAGATGAGGTCTAGTGTATTCTCCAGTCTAGTAGGCTCTATTATTTGCTGGTTTTAATTGAATTTTGTGCAGAGATTTAAAAGCTCATGTGAGTGTGAGTTTTCATCAGAGCTGCCTCCTGGTGTTATTACTGCAACAATATTATTTGCTATATTCCTCCATTTTAGGTGCCTTAAGTTGAAATCCCCCAGGAGCAAGATGTTGGGTGCAGGAGCTGGAAGATTTTCCAGACAGTGGTCAATTTTTAACAGCTGTTCCTGGAATTGCTGGGATGTTGCATCCGGAGGCTTGTAGACTACCACAATGACTAGGTTTTGGTTCTCGACCTTTACTGCTAAAACTTCCACTACATCATTTGAGGCATTAAGAAGTTCTGTGCAAACAAGTAACTCTGCAATGTACAGGCCAAACCCCCGCCTTTTTTGCCTGTTCACTCTGTCACATGTGTATAGGTTGTAACCTGGGATCCATATTTCGTTGTCCAAGTGATCCTTTATGTGAGTCTCAGTGAAAGCCACGAACATTGCCTTTGCCTCTGCAAGCAGTCCACGGATGAAAGGTATTTTGTTTTTTGTTGCTGGCTTTAGACCCTGTATATTTGCAAAGAAGAATGTTATCGGACTGGTGGTATTGTTGGTACTGGGGGGGATTTTTTTTCCGGCATTAGTATCTGTATCTGTTGGTTTGGAGTGGAGGCCATGGACTGTGGTTCCACTCCAGGAATGACTGGATTTGGTGTATGATTTCTGCCATTTCCTGCCAGTTTTTTTTCCTTCCTGGCACTAAAAAACCTCTCCCTCTTGAGTGGCTGTGGCTACCCAGGTTTTCCCATGGCCTGGATGTTTTGTATCTTTTTGTCCCCTTTAGATGGTATGCCTGGCAATTTAAGTTATAGCACAGTCTTTCCTGTACTGAAGATGTACACAGTTCAGGGTGAAAAAGCTTACAGGAAGGGAGTTTGCATTTTCCTGTTGTCATATGGGCATGGCATTTTCTAGGGTGGTCATAGTTGCACGTCCCATCTGTTTTTCCAGATTTCCCATGCC
>NC_069432.1:477920-500708 GCF_026875155.1 Cherax quadricarinatus
TGGGGGCGGTGCCCCGGGTGTTGCTGTCTACCAACCTACTACCTATCTAGTATTTATATGCATTTATAAGTGGAAAAAAGGGTGTTTCACTTTACAGATATTTCTGCTTTACAGCAGTAGCCTGGAACCTAACCTGCCATATAAGTGGGGCTCTACTGTAATACTGCACAATAATAATCACTCAGGGGCACTTTAAATGTCGTATATTACATTAGTATGCCATTTTCAATAATCCATCTCTGATATTTTTTCAAAATTATATAATAAACACTAGTAGCATATAAACATGATAAATACACTCCCACAGTAGAATAAATTAACATAAATATGAGATGCTTCTCTGGTCACCTTGCTGAAGTGTTAGAATGAATAACATTTTCTCTAGTTAAACACCAAATAAAATGTGTACATAATATTTCTGGGGATAAAGAGAGAGAGAAAGCTTGCATTATATTGAGAGCTAAACAGTATTGTATTTTATTATTATTATTATTATTATTATTATTATTATAATACAAACACTTTACATTGTACATAAGGTAAAGTCTTTGTTCCCTTCATTTTGTTTGTTCACAAACAACACATCTCTTCTGAGCCCATTTCTTCTTAGTTGTAGGAAGCTGTATTAGGAAGTGATCACCTTCCCTCCTCAAATACTTGGGTATTTCCTGAGGAGTTTGAGGATGGTTTTGTATAGCAGGTGTTGTTACCTGGTACTTTATTACGAGTGTCTGACAATAGACACACAAAATTCACCATACGGTAGTCTGTTGCCGGTCTTTATTTGGTACATGTTATATCTATTGAGCATTGAAATGTCCAGGAGATGGAAGAAGTTTCATGTACCACTTGTAACTCTTACGAACACAATCGACAAAGCCAATCTGCATGTCACATTTGTCAACCAAATGCATGTTTTGTGTATAATCAATCACTGTTACTGGTTTTTGAATACGTTCATTAGTCACTCTATCAACTTTGCCACCGTCATTCATTTCGTTAGGGTGAATGGTTGTCAACAATGTGACATCTCGTTTGTCATGCTGCCGTAATGCCATGATGTCATTGGCAGTAAATACCTGCACTTCACCAGCACGAGTGCCTGCATTGAACCTGGGCATATGTTTACAATCAGAATGCACTGTGCCATAAACACATCTGTCATGTTCACTTGCAAGAAATCACAGAGTAAAGGCTTGTGTACCAGTTATCAGTATATAATGTATGCCCCTTACCAAGATAAGGTGCCATCATGTTTCTCACTGCATCACCTGAGATACCCAATAACATCCTGGTACCTTTCAATGTTTAACTTCCTGTTTATACAGTAATATCCAATACCAGGCCACTGTCACAGTCACAGAGTACAAACAGTTTTATACCCAAGCGTTTCCTCTTGCTCGGTATATACTGCTTGAACAACAGTCTACCTTTGAACAAAATCAAAGATTCGTCAATTACGAGATTCTTGAATGGATGAAAGTACCTGTTGAACTTTTGTTTCAGAGACAAAAACATTTCTGGGATAGGGCCATGGGATGTACTCCGTCCCCTTGGCACTGCATAAGGAACAGTACCCGAGCTCATGCGGTGGCATATATACCGATGCTTCACTGGTGAATATGATTCATCACTATCACTACTCGAATGATCATCAAGAGCAATAAAATCACAGTCCGCATCACTATCATCATCATATGCTGGTTGTGGTTGTAGTTGTGGTGTGGTGGTGGATGACGCTCTGCTTTGTTCTTGATATGATGAGTCAGCGGTGTGGGTCCCAGCCTGGGTTGGTGAGTCATACATGGCTGTGGCACTACCACCACCACCACTATCACCACCAATACCACCACCTACTGATGCCTGTGGTCTATCCATGCCAAATGTAGCCACATCATCCTCACTTTCACTGTTTATTCCTGGGATAGGGCCATGGGATGTACTCCATCCCTTTGGTACTGCATAAGGAACAGTACCTGAGTGCATGCGGCGGCGTATATACCGACACTTCACTGGTGAATATGATTCATCACAATCACTACTCAAATGATCATCAAGAGCAATAAAATCACAGCCCACATCACTATCATCATCATCACTGAAGTCTGAAGCCTGGCCACGCAAAAATATTAGTTTTCTCTTGCGACGAGGTACAACTGAACGTGACTGAGACGTGCCCACACCAGAGATAGAAGATTGAGGATCATCAGGATTTTCTGCACTATTTTCGATATCCTCTTCAAGGGGGGCTCCTTGGCGTGGTGAAGAGGCTCTTGGTCTGAGGAATTAGACCTATCGGTCTTCTTCCTCAGACCGAACCTAATTACCCCCCAATCTCCCCTCCCCTATCCCATCCTCCCCATCCTCCCCTTTTTCCTTTCCTCCTCCTCCTCCCCACTCCTCCCTTTTGCCCTTCCTCTTTTTGTCCTTTGGGATTTCTCCCACAGGCGCGCTAGTTCCTAGGTAGGAGAAGGGACACCGGGGTCCATCCCATTCCGTTGAGGTTTCTTGGCGGTGGCGTAGTTTGCCGTGGAATCTGGATTGCCTAGGGATGTCCCGATCCCTCTCCGGTATCCCGGAGTAGCTTTGGGTGTCTTTTGGGCGACGGGTGTAGCTCTGGAAGCCACCTTTCGGATTCCGGGGGTGGTGGCTGAAGGAGGTATGCTTTGTGGCGGATATCCGGCCGCCCTCTCTTTTGTCCACCGAGGTAGCTCGGCAGATGTGAGGTTGCTATCCCAGATTGCTGGTTTACTGGCATGAAGGGTAGGGTATGGCACGGGTTCCATGCTGCATCTGCGCTACTAGCGGTGTCGAGTCCTCTTGGGCGCGGAGGGAGATTTCTGGCCCTTTCATCCCTCCTGGGAACTATCCCTCCCCGGTCCCCCCTTTTTTTTTCTTTTTTTTTTTTTATTTTCTTTTCTTTCTTTTTTTTTTCTTAAAAACAAAAAGAAAGAAGTAACCTAACCATGGCAGCCCTAGTCCATGAACCTGGTACCCCCGGGCCCCTTCTTGATACCGCACCCCGTTCTGACCCCGCCTCGTCTTTGGACCACTCTTCAGACATTCCTCATGCCTCTGTACCTATTGCCGGTGCTGTTTCCTCACCCGCTTCAGGTACTGAGGCCTCGACTGACTCCTTCGATTTATCAGACCTTCGCTCTCCTCTGACTATGCTTCCGGCCTCTCCCTCTACGGTGCGGCAATTTTCAAATCGCCGACCCGTTTCACGTCGGACCAACTCTGGTCCCACGCCTAAACGTCAACGACAATTACCTGCTGATGATACTTCTCCACCTTCACCTTCTCGTTCTTCTCAGAAACGATCGACACGTCCTTCACTACCTTTCCACGCTCAGTTTCAGACTGAACAGTGGACTAAATTCTTCACTTTACGACCAACTTCCTCTACTGCCTATCTTTCTGACCATAGTATTGGCAAGGCACTCCTACGCCATGTTGGTAAAGATATTTCTTTTCATGCTCTTAAGAGCGGTACGCGCATCATTACCGTACAGAATGCTACCCAGGCTCGTGAGCTCTCTCGTCTTACCCATATAGATACTGTTCCTGTCACCCTTGAAAAACATCATTCCCTCAATTCTTGTAGTGGTACCGTATTCTGCCCCATACCATAGTTCAACAAAATTTCCAGACATGTGGCACCGACATTCTAGAACAGCTGGAACTCCAAGATCTCCCAATCCTCAAGGTAGACACTTACGTTCTTCCTGCCCGTGGGCGGAGACGATACCCTAGCAATGTGGCTCGTTTAACTTTTGACAGCCGAGAACTCCCATCCTCCGTTTATATAGCAGGACATCGGTTACAAGTTCGAAAGGTGATCCCTACACCACAACAGTGTAGAAATTGCTGGCGATTTGGCCATCCAGCGAAATATTGCAGATCTATCGCCGAATGCCCAGTCTGTGGTGCCGATGACCATTCTAATACGTCTTGCAATCGATCTCCCTCTTGCCTTAATTGTCATGAGGCTCACCCCTTCGTACTCTCGCCGTTGTCAGGTCTATTTAAACGAGCGGGAAATCCGTTACCTCAAAGAGACAGAAGGTCTCCCTTATGCCATGGCAGTTTCTCATCTCCGCCTCCAAGGGAGACTCCCACGGTTTCTTATTCCCGTGTTTCAAAACGTCCCCCCACTTCTGGTATCCCATCTTCTACACCCACCTCTGTGGTTACCTCTCCCATAATCACTCCTGTATCTAATCCTTTTGCTGTCCTCGGCTCAGACGTCCCTACTTCAACGCCTCAGTCTAATCTCGCTTCTTCGAGTTCTCTCTTACAAGCCTCAGTATCGACGAGACCTCGTACGACACCTCTTCCCAATCGTCCCTCTACTTCTCAAAAGTCAAAAAAAGGTCCGGTAACACCTCCTACCCATCTTCCACCTCCTCATTTTACCCTCCCTGTCTCTGTCCCTAGTTCTTCCCCTCTCACTGGCTCAGTTACAAGTGCAGAGGTTCACCCTCCTCCTCGTAATGTACCTTCCTCCCCTGTTCCCTCCCAAGTTTTCTTCCTCTTCTGCCACCTCCCAGGTTCCTGTCTCTTCTGTCCCCTGCCACGCTTCTCCAGTTCCCTCCACCCTTTCGCCCCCCCCTACCTTGGTACAGTCCAATACAGTTCCAATCTTTACTCATCCTCCCCCCTACCATTCCCAATATTGTCTCCCATACGACATCTCTGAATTCCGAAACACTTGAAGCAATCTCTGAATATATTGCAGAGACCAAACCATCAATGGACACTGATCCACCTTCCGCTCTTCCTCTCTCCTCTGCTCCATCTGCGCAACTCCTTTCTTCACAGCGCACCGTTCCTTCGCTGCTTGAACATTTTCCACTGCCTCCGCATGTGGACTTTTCTAACCCTTCTAGTCCGTAGGAACCCTTACCTGTGGATTTCAAGTATCTTTATCATTGCCAATCATGGCCTTTTTACAGTGGAATATACGCGGCCTCAGGGGTAATCGGGGTGAGCTTCAGATGTTACTCTCCCAGTTTTGCCCCTGTTGGTGTTTGCTTACAGGAACCAAAATTACACTCTGCTGTTATTTCTCACATCTCAGGCTATAATTTATTGTATTCTTCGGATCCTTTTCCTGATGGGACCTTTAATGAAAGTGCCCTTCTTCTCCGCACTGATATTCCGTACCATCAGCTATTTGTTCATACTTCGCTGCATTACACAGCAGCCCGTATCCACTTACATAGGTGGTATACGCTCTGTTCTTTATATCTCTCTCCTTCTCGGGCATTATCTATTCCGGATTTTGCCTTCCTTGTTTCGTCATTACCGCCACCGATTCTGTTACTTGGTGATTTTAATGCCCACCATTTCCTCTGGGGAGGGTCTCACTGTGATTCCCGTGGAATTCAGTTAGAGGCTTTTCTTGCCACCCCACCCCCTCCATGTTTTAAATACAGGTACTCACACCCATTTTGATCCTCGGACTCATACTCTCTCTTGCATCGATCTCTCAGTTTGCTCTTCCTCCGCCGCATTAGACTTTACTTGGTCTGTTCTCCCGGACTTACATGACAGTGATCATTTCCCAATCATTCTTACTTCCCCTTCATATTCGCCACCTCTTCGCACCCCACGCTGGCAATTTAATCGGGCAAATTGGAACCTTTACTCACACCTGACTGTTTTTAAAGAGGTTCCTTCTTCGTCCTCCATCGATGAGCTTTTACACCTCTTCTCGTCCTCCGTTTTCACCGCAGCTTCTCATTCTATACCCCAAACTTCGGGCAGGCATTCTCAGAAATGCGTGCCTTGGTGGTCTCCTGCTTGTGCTCGTGCAGTACGTTTGAAACGCGCTGCATGGGGCAGGTACCGGTACAATAGAACCACAGAGCGACTCCTTGATTTTAAACAGAAGCGTGCGATCGCTCGCCGTGTCATCCGTGACGCTAAACGCACTTGCTGGCGAGATTATGTCTCCACCATCACCTCTGCTTCCTCTATGAGTGCAGTCTGGAAAAAAGTACGAAAACTGAGTGGTAAATATTCTCCTGACCCGGCTCCTGTTCTGCGGGTTGCCGTGTTGATATAGCAAACCCACTAATGTTGCCAATGAAATTGGCAATCATCTGGTCCGTATTTTCAGGGACTCCATCTATGCCCCTCATTTCTTTCCTCAAAGTCTGCCAGAGAGTTAGCACCCTTGGACTTTTCTTCTCTCAGAGAAGAACAGTATAATGTGCCTTTTACACACTTCAAGAACTGGAGGCAACACTCTCAGCTTGTCGATCATCGGCAGCTGGGCCCGACGACATTCATATTCGTATGCTACACAACATTTACATCAGTCAGCCCTTGCAGTCCTATTACACCTTTACAATCTTATTTGGTCACAAGGAGTTCTTCCACAGCTGTGGAAATCCGCCATTGTTCTCCCTTTCCGCAAACCATGGCACTACGGGACATGAAACCTCCCACTATCGTCCCATTGCTCTTACCAGTGCAGTTTGCAAAGTAATGGAACGTCTAGTAAATAGACGTTTAGTGTGGTATTTAGAGACACACAACAGTCTCTCCACTCGTCAATATGGCTTTCGTAAGGGACGTTCTACCATAGACCCCTTACTGCGCTTGGATACGTATGTTCGTAATGCCTTTGCGAATAACCACTCAGTTATTGCCATATTTTTTGACCTTGAGAAGGCATATGACACAACTTGGAGGTATAATATTTTAGCCCAAGCCCACTCCTTAGGCCTTCGAGGCAATCTACCATCCTTCCTTAAGAACTTTTTAACTGACAGGCATTTCCGTGTTCGGGTTAATAATGTGCTCTCCCCGGACTTTGTCCAAGCTGAAGGTGTCCCCCAGGGATGTGTTCTGAGCACAACACTTTTTCTCCTAGCTATTAATGATTTGGGCCTCTAGTCTTCCATCAAATATTTGGTCATCACTCTATGTTGATGACTTCGCTATTGCCTGTGCAGGCGCTGACTGTCACCTCCTTACAGTTTCTCTCCAGCATGCAGTCGACCGTGTTTTCCAATTGGGCCACCACACATGGGTTTTAAATTTTCCAGCACTAAAACCCACCAAATCACTTTCACTAGACGCTCTGTCATCTCTGATCATCCTTTGTACCTCTATGGCTCACGTATCCCTGAACGTGATACAGTCAAGTTTCTGGGCCTCCTCTTTGATCGTAGGTTATCCTGGAAACCTCACATTACCTCTCTGAAGGCAACTTGTCACAGCCGGCTGAACCTTCTTAAAACCCTTGCTCATCTTTCGTGGGGAGCTGATCGTCGAACCCTCCTTCACCTACATTCCACCCTTATTTTATCGAAACTTGATTATGGTGACCAGATCTATTCAGCGGCATCTCCTGCTACTCTCTCTAGCCTTAACCCCATTCATCACCAAGGATTACGTTTATGCCTTGGTGCTTTTCGCTCTTCCCCTGTCGAAAGCCTCTATGCAGAAGCGAACATTCCATCCTTATCCGATCGCCGTGATGCCCATTGCCTGCGCTACTATGTACGCTCTCATGATCTCCGCAATCCTTCCATTTATAGAATGGTCACTGATATTAGTAGACATTCTTTATTTGTTCGCCGCCCCTGCTTACTCCGTCCCTTCTCTCTTCGCCTTCATTCGCTCTTGTCTTTCTCTTCAACTACCACCTTTCTATGTACATGTAGCATCTCACTTTTCCCTACCCCCCTGGAGGTCCCAGCTGTTCGAGTCTGTTCTTTCTCCCTCCCTTGCTCGAAAGCCCAACTGTCTACGTCGCTTCCCGCTCTCTTTTTCTTGACCACTTTCACTCTCATTCTCATGCCATTGCTGTGTACACAGATGGCTCTAAGTCTTCTGACGGCGTAGGATTCGCAGCAGTGTTTCCGGACAGCGTCGTACAAGGGCATTTACTATCTTCAGCTAGTATTTTTACTGCTGAATTATATGCCATCCTTACAGCACTTATCCGTATTGCATCTATGCCTGTGTCATCATTTGTGGTTGTCTCAGACTCCCTTAGTGCTTTACAGGCTATACAAAAATTTGATACACCTCACCCCTTAGTCCTCCGTATCCAACTTTGGCTACGCCGCATCTTTACTAAGCATAAAGATATTGTTTTTTGTTGGGTCCCTGGTCATGTTGACGTACAGGGCAATGAACAGGCAGACACTGCTGCGCGGTCAGCAGTACATGACCTACCAGTTTCTTACAGAGGTATTCCATGTACGGACTATTTTGCTGTAATATCTTCCCACCTTCACACCCGTTGGCAACAACGTTGGTCTACTATGCTCGGCAACAAACTTCAGTCTATTAAACCGAGTATAGGTTACTGGCCGTCTTCTTATCACCAGTGTCGAGGCTGGGAGACTACTCTCTCCCGTCTTCGCATTGGCCATACTCGTCTTACTCATGGATATCTCATGAGAGGCGTCTTGCTCCTCTCTGTGAGAATGCCAAGCTCCATTATCAGTCAGCCACATTCTGTTGGACTGCCCACTTTATCAACGAGCACGCAGAATTTACCTCTGTCGTCGTCTTCGCCCCGCTGCTCTCTCTTTACCTTCCCTTCTCGCTGATGGACCCACCTTTCATCCGGACTCTCTTATTGACTTTTTGACAACGACTGACTTACTTCACAAATTCTGATACTTTCAGCCCTTTCTACTTGTATCTCTTGCTACCCTCTACCCCCGTACTATCCCCTGCCCCGCTGTTTTCTGTAACCTGCTGATCATCCCCCCTCCCTCCTGCCATCCAATTCCCTTGCTTCCTTCCCTACCCTGCAGCGCTGTATAGCCCTTGTGGCTTAGCGCTTCTTTTTGATTATAATAATAATAATATTTTCGATATCCTGGTCATTGCTTTCGGTCACTAATTGATCAGAGCCATAGAATTCCTCTTTTCCACTTCTATCAGAGTCAGAACTATCAGTTAGGAAGAGGAGCATCCCATTTCACCTCGGAATGAGAGCTGTCTCTCCGCGAGGCATGGTGAACAAAGCTTACTGAGGTGGCGTTCCCACAATGCCATGTGGGCACTTAGAATTTTTGTTTATGGTACACACACACCACACAGACCCGTTCTCTTAGATGTAGGACTACCAGCCTTCTCGCGCTAAATTTGACAGCACTAGAATTTTGGCGTAGTTCTGCGGTTTGGACCCTCAATGTAAAGTCGTAGAACTACGGACCCTGAAACGGTTAAGACTATAAATACAGTGGACCCCCGGGTAACGATGTTATTTCAATCCAGAAGTCTGTTTGAGTGCCTTTATAGACCGAATTTGTTCCCATAAGAGATATTGTGAATTAGATTAGTCCATTTCAGACCCCCAAAAATACACCTACAAAAGCACTTACAAAAATACACTTACATAATGGTCGAGTTGGGAGCTGATCTTTATGCGGGGTCCACGTATTTTAAGGTAAGTAATGATTTGAACTTTTATATCACTTTATCACTCTGGGACGTTTTAAATGTTAAGTGGGGGGGGTGGTTTGGCTGGCTACCATACCTACGACACCTGATTTTGTACTATAAATACTACTCCTCTCACCCTACATTAAGACTACAAATATTTTAAGGTAAGTAATGAGTGTACTTTATGTATTTACTTTTTCCCAATTGTTTTTAACCCTTTCAGGGTCCGTGTCGTAGATCTACGGCTTTACATTCAGGGTCCAAACCGTAGATCTACGCCATGAGCTCAGCTCACTCTGAAAAGCTGTGAGTGGTAAATTTGCGCCTAGAATGAGAAAAATACATCTATGTGGTATGTGTGCACCACATAAAACAAAACCTGCAGCACAAAGTGTATAATGAGAGAAAAACTGAGTCCGTGATTTTCGATTAATAACCCTTTCAGGTTTCGGCCGTACTAGTACAGCTTACGCGCAGGGGTTTTTTGACGTACTAGTACGCATAAATTCTGTAAAGTAAAAGGACAAAGTGCAACTGATGTGACATTTTATTGTGGCAATGTTTCACTCTTCAGGAGCTTTCTCAAGCCGATAGGCTTGACAAAGCTCCTGGAGAGCGAAACGTTGCCACAATAAAATGTCACATTAGTTGCACTTGTGTCCTTTTACTTTACATATTGTCGGTAATTCTACCAACATTATTACACGCATAAATTCTAGCGCCGTCAAATCTAGTGAGAGAAAGCTGGTAGGCCCCACATATGAAAGAATGGGTCTATGTGGTCAGTGTGCACATATAAAAAAAAACCTGCAGCAAAACAGTGCGTAATGAAAAAAAAAAAACTTGTCGTGTTTTGGAGTAAAACAACGAATCTGCACTAAATTTTTGTTGGTATTTATTATTGTATTCTAGTTTCCCTGGTTTTTTTTATAAATGAAAACATTTAAAAAATTGAGATGATTTTGCGATTTTTTAAATGAAAAAGTACCTTAAAAATTGAGCTAGAGTAGCAAAATGTTTGTTTTTTACCAAAGATAAAAAGTAAACAATCATGCCGGGTTTTCCAATACACATCAACGGGGTTGAGTCTAATATTCTTTCACAAGTGCACTGTATTTTTATACCATTTCTACACTAATGCGTAGTCTGCAAAAAAGTAAATCTTCTATTTTGTTTTTTGTGAAAATTTTAAAATTTCAAAGGGGAAAAAGCAAAAGAAGTAAGGGGGGTGTGGGAAGTGACAATGAACAGGGAAATGTATTTAGTGCCAGGATGTCTTTTTTTGTTTTTTCTGGGGCTCTATTCGAAAAATTTACATTTTTGAAATTTGTGTGAAAATTGGGAAAATTGCTAAAATTTTGACCATGAAAGGATAGTTGAAAAAGGGAAATGAGGGTTTTTGTACTCATTCGATAGAAAAAAAAAGGAGGTTTTTTTGCGAAAAAAGATGATTTTTGTTGACTGACATGGAATTTCGAAAATAGGGCCCAAAGTGGGCAAAATCACCCAAACGAAAAATCTCGAGACGCTAAATTCGCGAGACCATTTTCCGTAAGGTTTCCTCAATTTCATATTTTGGGGTCATTATGATTGGAAAAAGATTCTCTATCTTTTTAGAAGAAAAAATAATTTTTTTTTTTTTAAATTTTGCCCACCCTGAGAACAAGTCTTGACAGGACTTCCGACCCCCAAATGGATTAAAACAGCGATTTAGCAGAGTTTTTTTCGTATGTTTTTATCGTTGTATTTGCGTTTTTTGGATCTCATTTGCTAGAAAGGAAGCATATTCCAAAAATAGAGATGATTTTGAATGGTTTTAGCACGGAAGGAAATGACTTGAAACTGAGCTCAAAAATAGAGAAAATGTTAAATTTTTGCCGATGTCAAGAGTAAAACCAAACAACCTCACACCTCTAATACATGGGCTGGTGGGTTAATTATACATTTCTCAAATGTGGTGATGTATTATACAATTATTACCATATTGCAAAGAGTAAAACTTCTATTTTTTTGGTTTTGAAAAAATATTCATTATGTAAATAAAAAAACAAAATGACTTAATTAGTAAAGCCTGAAAAATATAACTATGTCAGAGGAAAAGTTAGCTTAGCGCAGTGTGTGATTAATACCTACATTGCTTATTCTGGGACCTCTTTTGAAATTGGAATATTTTGAACTTTGATGTTAAAATGGCCCAAATTGCCAATTTCCAGTCACTTTATTTTGTAGTTGAACCAGTTGACTTGGCGATTCTCTTAGCTCAAACGAACGACATGAAGTATATACTTAGTGAAAATAGCTCAGAATTTGGCAACTGGAATAATGTAATTGTCTTAAATGAGGAGTCAAGATCGGCAACAACGCGCTGTCGATTCATTAAATAACGCTGTCACCTCAAAATTCCGTGGAGCATAATTTCGTCAGGTTTTTCATCAAATTTCGTATTTTTGTTTATACGAAACTTCAGAAAAAGATTCTCTAGATTTCTAAGAAAAAATAACAAACTCTTGTTTTGAAAATTGTCTTTGGACTGGTGTGCACTTTGAAATTTAGCCTCCTAGACCTGATAGGGATAGCTAATTCTATTGCTAACTTAATATATGTTAGTGGAAAACTTGTTATCTAGAATTTATATAGTCATATGTAACCATGAGAAAAGAAGAGCAGTGTTCCCCTTTATGGCAATTTTCCACTTTACAGCAGCAGCCTGGAACCTCACCTGCCTTATAAATGGGGCCCTTCTATATTTAACTCTTAAATTGTCCAAATGTAGATCTACATTTTTACTGCTAGTGCTCCGAACATAGATCTACATTTTATTTTTCCTGCCTCCAAATTTGGCATGATTGGCCTGAGATGCCTGGTCAGTATAGAATGGGTCTTAGCACTCGGTGTGCACAGTATTACAAAAATTTTTTTTCTGGGGGGGGGGGGGGGGGTGGTACCTTTTTGTACCTTGTGGCAAAAGCGCAAGGTTAAACGCCAGGATTCACTGATTTCATGTCATATTAACACTCCCCTTTTAAGAGGAAAGCGATGGATGTGGCCACAAGTGGTCGAGGATATATCAAAAACCTCGATAATAACCCATGTGTAACATTTGTGCAACATCCTTTCACTTTTTATACCACTGGCCATCTCTGTCTGTATCTGTCTGTTTCTCTGTCTATCTGCCTATATCTTTATCTGTCTATATTCATGCTTATTAGTGATGAGCACTGTCTGTCTCTCTGTCTGTGTTAGCTCTGCTCTTCTCTCACATGTACACATAAGTACAGTTATAATACATAGTGTAACTTACCTAGGATAACCCAAAAATTCCACGTGAAGTGGTATACAGTGCTTGTAGATAAGACATAAACATGACTTGCAACTCGGGGGCAACTAATATGCATTTTCACTTCATCAAGAATCAGATGTGGCTACTGCATCATGTGTAATTTACTGTTGGTTATGAGCTGCTCTAAGACTGAGCGACAAAGAGCATAGAAAGCACACACACACAGGCAGACAGAAAGACAGTCATACAGGCAGATAGAATGACCAGATCATAAGGCAGACAGAAAAGACTGAGGACTCACAGACAGACAGAAAAAAAAAAAAAGATATGCCGAGCAGACAGAATACTTGTTTGTGAGTAACAATGAAAGCAAAGTCCAGTGTTCCCTGCAAGCAGTGTAATCATTGTGTCCTCCATACTTACCCTGACAGTAGTTTAGTGACACTAGTCATAAAACACATGCTTCAAGAAGTTTCGCATATACTCCAACATGGTCTAAAGAACAATGTGTGACCTTTAATACTTTGTAAAAATTCTAACGATTAGTTTATGACCAAGGCAGGTGAAAATAGTACACATGTCATGTGAATGTGACTATTTGATTACTATTTCAGTCACCTAATCTTAGTGTCAGAACCAAGATTGGCTATGAAGTCACAAGACTCTTATAAGTGATAATTTACAAACATTAACAATTATTAAATCAAAATTAAAAACGAGAAAATGGATATTCGGCACACTTCTGCAAGCGGTGGTAGTACTCCAAGTTGATGTCAGATGAGAGTCCAGCACAACATTTATAGGCTTACATCTCTGTAAGTACTGATTCTAATAAATTTTTTTTTTTTTTTTGGCTTATAACACACAGAAAATTGCCCTCTTTAAATAATTTAAAAAAAAACATTCAGAGCGGCTGGCAGTGAAAAACGTAGATTTAACGTTGGTCAGTTTAAAGGTTAAAAAGTGACAAATTTTATTTAGTGAAACATTGATAACAGAGGGGAAGAAAACAAAAAAAATTGTTTTTCGGTTTAATATGTTGTGTTGTATGGTGGAATAATAGTACTAAAACTGATCATCTTCCTATTGCGAAGTATAGTTGTGGAAGACTACCAGGTTGTATCTTCCCAGGCACTACTCTTCAGTATTTCGAGAAGCACCAGTGTAAATGTTTTGAAACAACACTTAATATTGCAGAAGTATTTTGAGGAAGTCTACCAGAGTTGTATCTTCCAGGCACTACATCTTCAGTTATTTCAGAAGACCAGTGTAAATGATTATGAACAACAACCTGATATTGCAGAAGTATTTAGTGGAAGACTACCAGGTAGTATCTTTCCAGGCACTACATCTTTCAGTATTTAGAGACCCGAAAACAGTGTAAATGGTTTGAACAACAACTGACTATTGCAGAAGTCTATTGTGGCAGTATACCAGGGTGTATCTTTCAGTACTTCATGCGGAGGGACTCACTTGATATTCTTGTAATTTTTTTAATAGCTAAGTATTACTAATTAAACCATTTTCCTTTTAATATTGGGAATTCTATCTTAACAGTTGCATCGCAGAGTTCATAGAAAACTTACAAGATAGTATACAGTAATTAAAAAAATTTTCAAAAAAATGTGTGTAAAGAGAAGTAGAAATTAAAAATATGCTGATTGGAGTGTATCTTCCGTTGTTTGTAAGTACATATATTAATCTTTTCACACGCCACGCACAACAAAAATATGCTAGTCTTTTAACACACAAAATAACTTTTTACAGCTCATAAGAAGGAAACCTTTTCACAAAAAATCACATAACATTGGAATTATGTATCATAGGAAAACTGTGTTCTGTATCCAAATAATTAAAAAAAAAGATATTGAAATACACATGAGCGTATATACGGAAAGATTCCTATACTTTTGTAGAATGCTAAATTTTTAAAATGAAATACCTTCTTTTGAAAAATAGAAAAACATTCAGGCATAAACCATCTCATGTGCTTGAGTGTCTGAAATGGTTAGTCACAAAAGGCCATCTCGTGCCACATATGCGCGTACATCAGGAGATAAACATATCAGTTGCTTTATAAATGTCTGAAATGTTTTTACAGTAACAGGCATCTTGTGACACATATAAGTACATACTGGAGATACCCATATCAATGTTCGTGTGTCTGCAAATGTATTTAGTGTAAAAGGCAGTCTTGTGACACATATTCGAGTAAAACAAGAGATAAAACCATTTCAGTGCTCCGCTAAAAAGTGTCTGGAAAGATTTCAGAATGTTTGTAACAGGTGCTCTTGAGAGACTCACGAGTTACAAACAGAGCTAAAGACATATCAGTGCCCTGAGTGTCTGACGATGTTTTACTGTAAAATACAATCTTGAGCGACCTAAATATGCAGTCATAGGAGAACAACCGTATCGTGATTCAGTATGTACGAAAAGTTTTAGTTGTAAATGCCCTTGTGAACATATGCGGTAAAACAGTAGATAAACCATATCAGTTGGCTCTGAGTGTCTGATATGTTTTAGTGTTAAAAGGCCATCTTGTGACACATATGCGCGTACATAAAGGTGATAACCATTCAGAGCTCATGCGTGTCTTGAAATGTTTCAGTGTAAAAAGACCATCTTATGAAACCATTTCGAGTACACTACCGGAGATAAACCCCTATCAATGTACTTGTTGCCTTAAAATGTTTAGAGTATAAACAGGCAGTCTTTTGAACCACATGCGGAGTACCTACAGGGAGAAAAGCAATATCAGTGTTCCGAGTGTCTGAAAAGTTTTAATGTAAAAGGCAATTTTGTGACACCACAATGCAAGTATACCGGAGAAGATAAACCCTATCAGACGTTCAGTGTGTCTGAAATGTTTTAGTGTGAAATGGTGATTTGTGAGTAACATATTCGAGTCACACAGGAGATACACCATTCAGTGTCTGCTGAGTGTCTGAAATGTTTTAGTTGTAAAAGGCCATCTTGTGACACTCTTGCGAGTGCATACAGGTTATAAACCATATCAGTGCTCCGAGTGTCATAAATGTTTTAGTGTAAAAGACCATCTTGGTGGAAAAATTATGCGAGTACCAACTGAGATAACCCTCTCGTGTTCAGTGTGCCTGAAAGTTTTAGTGTTAACCGGAGTTCTTTTGACACACCAAGGCGTACATACAGGCGATAAGCCATTATCGGTTGTTCATGTGTGCCATGGGAAATGTTAAGTGTACAAGGGCAGTTTATGCAGACATATGCGATTACATACAGGAGATAAACCATATCAATGTCGGTTTGTCTGACATGATTACCATCAACGAGGCCAGTTCTTGTAATACATATGCGAGTACATACAGGAGATCAACCATATCAGTGATCCGAGTGTCTGAAATATTTTAGTCACAAGAGGCAGTCTTGTGACACATACTGCGGACCGTTACCACAGGCGATAAAACATGTTAAGTATGTAATATATCAGGGACTATTTTAGTTACCTAGAATGGAGAAGCTTTACAATAAGAGATGGACAAATATATGACCGTGAGAGGCGGCTTGCGGTTTGTGGTGCCATTGGGTACAGGAGAGCTAAATTCTTAGATAGCTTAGGGTAGAGGTTTCGTTTTGATAAGGACCTTCTTGGCATGGGGCAGTAGGCTGCAGTGTTTTCCATTCTTCAGATCTTATACAAGGGATATTACCAGTGGACCCCGATCCGTTTGGCATCACAGACCGTTTATTCGCATATCCGCTCACTTTAATAGCAAACATTTTGCCTCGCATACGTAACAAACCCGTCACCGCTGTTCGTCGAAGACGCGTTCCAATGTGGCCTTAGCCAGCCTCACATGTTCTCCGGTGGCATTGATTACCAGCCCGCCTCCGCGTAGCATCCAAGCCTACAATCGTACCATCTTCGTATTATTACAGAGTTTTTGGTGTGATTTTATCTGGAAAATAGTGGACCATGGGCCCAAGAACGCAACTAGTGCCAGCCCTACAGCAATAAGGGTGCGGAATTAAATAGAGTATGAAGAAAAAGATCATTGATAAGTATTGAAGAGGAGTGGAGTCTCCGCAGCTGCCAGGATGTCAAATGAACCCCAATCAACATCGCTACATTGGTGGTACAGCTGCTACTGAGCATTCCGTGCTGTGTGCGTAGCATGTCTGCTGCTGCTGTAAGCATCGTTTGCTGTGCTGTAGCATGTCTGCGGCTGCTGTCGCACTGTCAGCTGCTGTTGCTGCTGTAGCATCGTCTGCTGCTGCAGAAGCATCGATTGCTTCTGCTTGTAGCATTGTTGCTGCTGCAGTAGCGTCGTCAGCTGTGCTGCAGCTTTGTCAGCACCGTTGCAGCAGCTGTTGTCGCATCGTTCTGCTGACTTGCTGTAGCATTGTCTGCTGACTGCTGTAGCACTGTTGTTGGTGATGGCTTATTGAGAATAAACCCAGAAACATTTAAACAGAGGGGATATTCCACCAGGATAACCCAAAAAAGTCAGTGTCAACGAAGACTGTCCTACTTATTTCAATGGGGTCCTTAAGTCTTGTCTCCAGGATGCAACCCACACAGTCGACTAACACCAGGTGAACAGGGAAAAAAATTGCCTGGTACTTCGTGCTATATTGGAATTTAAGCCAGCAAAGGTTGGTTATGAGAGATTTAAGAATCGTAGTGGACATACACGTGTGATAAGGCTCCTTGTTCTGGAAGAAAATAGCCCCACAGGACCCTACAGTACTCTGGATGGAAAAGGAAAAAGGCAACTCAGTACATCGTGTCTCATCAGTCATTGTGCATCTTCAATAAGGTAAGTGTTCAATATTCTTCATTTAGTAGACTAGTACCTGCACACTATATACTGTGCCTGTACTACTATACTATTGTGCATGTATCCTTCTCTTTGTGTGTAGGAAAATGTATATTTTCAAGTGGTAAAAAAAAATTTTCATACTTTGGGAGTCTTGCACGGATTAATTTGATTTCCAATAATTCTTATAAAAAATAAAAATGGGGAAAATTCATTCGCATACGATTATTCGCATACCAAGAGCCCTCTTGCCCGGCTTAAACAACGGTATGCGGGGGTCATGTACAATAGCAGTGTTTCAGAGTGATAAATTTTATGAAATGCAGTCCGGTAAATCTATAAGAAGTCATAGAGACGATAAGTTTATATTACTGTTCACAATATATTTTATAATTTCTAAAATACACGCAGTCTCGTGTCCATGAAAAACCTAATATTAAAGTTCAGAGAGCCCTCCTTTACACATTTCACTTTATGGGAATTTGCTAAAACATACATTTCAAATTATCACCAAAATTGTTGTACGGCGTCTGGCCTGACTGGCTATTATGGTAACCTTGTGCACTGTTTGTTTAGTCCCATTGAGTCATGTTTCTGTCCATTCTATCTGGACCCTTTCTAGAATTTCAGTGTTTAAAATTTTCATGCCATAGTTTTTGACAGACGGGGTCCACTTATAAGTAGGTTAGGTTCGGCGATGCGGAAAAGCAGACATCACCAGACAGCAGAACGCCCATTTTTTTTCCCCATATTTATAAAAATGCATGTAAAATTGCCAGCAAACAAAATTTACACTAACTTCCATTCAGTTAGTATGAACTGGGAATTTGTTACGTTGGTTTATCCCTTATTTACTTTGATAGTATAAGGTTCTCACTACATGTACTAGTGTGGGGGTAGCTTTTTTACTTACTGCACATAGCACTTCCCATAACCACAAACAAAAATGTTTACTCAACCTTCCTCTCACCTTAGGAGAAAAAACCAACCTATAAACTACTATATGAAAACAACAATCCACTGACCCACCTTGTAAATCTTCTACAGAAACATGCAAAAAGTTATTACCCATACCAGCACATATATTTCAACGAATGTTTTGAGTTATTTTAGCGTCAACTAACTCTCCGGTCAGCCCCTTGTTACGTTGGTTTTATCCCTTTTACTTTGTATCAGGTCTCACTACAAGTTCTAGTGTGGGGCCTTTAGCTTTAACTTAATGGCCTTATATGTCTAGGGGTATATTACCTCATGGTCGATTCTCTTGAGAAGGCCATTGGTGAAAAGCTTATGATTTTACACTGATGGGAGATAGCGGTCTGGGTGTGTGTGGGAACACAAGCCGGTTGCAACCTTAGGGTATGGAAACGTAAATGAATAAAAGGCATTCAGCATGAAGTTATAAATCAAGACAATTACACAGGTCAAGCAAAAAAGGGGGAGCAGCAGAGGGCAGAGTGGACTAGCTCCCTTAAGGTTATATCTACTAAATAGCGGAGAGTTAGACATAAAGATAGATGAGCTAAAGATTAATTGCAAGATGCAGGAAATAGATATTATTAGCTATAACAGGGTCTGGTCAAACTGAAAAGATAGAGAGAAGCCCTTGAATGTCACGACAAGGCTATAAATTATTCCACCTGAAGGGTCAACAGGAAAGGTGGTGGAGTAGCGTGTATTCAGAAGACAATTAAATTGTTGTGAAAGACAAGATAATAACTTAGACGCGGGTCCGCCACTGAAATCTGTTGGTTAGCTTTCTCGAGGGCGCGAAAAACTAATTTTGGGTGAGTGATTTTCCAGTGCCCCAAATCTTGGAAAGGGAGTGCAGTTAATTTATGACGACATTCGTAAGGCATCAACCAACGAAACTGTTGTTGCTCATGGGAGATTTCAACAATAGGAAGATTGACTGGAGAATTAGACAAGGAAATTTAGCGTCGGGTTGTTGGACTTTACTTGATCGATCCAGGTTCGTTTTTTAAAACAGTAGTGAAGAGCCAACTAGGGGAAAATAACTTCCTTGACTAGGTTCTTGCAGTCGGGCAACACTAATAATATCTTGATGTTAATGAGAGCATGGGGAGAGTGATCACAAATCACTCAGTTTATAATATATCATGGATTCCCTAAAATGGCAATCAGTCTCCGTCCCTGATTTTCGCTAGGCGGATTAATAGACTGAAAATTACTTACGGTGGGCTGAACTGGAATGACCTGACTAAGGGTCAGGTAGGTGGTTGATGGTTGACGATATGATGCTTTCCAGGGCATAGTTTACGCTGCTCAGACAAATTTATGTTCCAAATAGGGGAAATCAGATCAACAAAAAATGATCCTAAAAGGATGAAACAATAGTTAAAATATCTGATAGGTCAAAAAAGAGAGGCATATATAGGCAAAATCAAAAGAGGAGAGGGGCAATTAAGAAATCGATATATTCAGTAAAAGAGAGACATAAAAAAGGGAATTAGAAAAGCACTAATGAGATTATGAGGTTAAAAGTTGAAGAGCATCGAAGACTAACCCAAAAGGATTCTGTTCAGTATACAGAAGTATGATCAGGGAAAAACACCAAGAGATAGGCCCCTAAAAGTTCCCCGGGTCAGCTCATGGACCGAGATAAGGAAATGTGTCGCATTTTACAAATAACTTCCTCTAGTTTTTACACAGGAGGATACCAGCGATATTCAGTAAAGATAAATTATGAAGAACAGGACGCTAATAAACTGTGCACTATTAGGGTCACCAGTGACATGGTCCTTAGGCAATAGGTAGATTAAAAACCTAACAAATCCCCAGGCCCTGATGAACTGTTGCAAGGGTTCTAAAGGACTGAAAAGAGGAGCTTAGCATACCTTTGGCTCATCTTTTAACATATCACTACAAATGGCATGGTGCAGATAAGTGGAAAATGGCAAATGTGAACGTATTTTCAAAAACAGGAGACAGGTCCTTAGCTTCGACCTATAGACCCATTAAGCCTAACTCCATCGTGGGGAAAAAATTAAGGAATCAATAATTGCGAGGCAGTTCGTAGCCACTTGAAAAGCATTAAAATAATAACGACTTCAGCATGTTTTTACAAAGGGGGATCTGTACGCATTATTACCATTTTTTCACAAAGGTATTTGAGGAGGTAGATATGGTAATGAATATGACTATTGTGTATATGGACTTCAGTAAGGCTTTGACAGGGTCCCACATCAGAGGACTATTGAGGACATTAAGCACATGGAACTAGGAGGAGAAATTTTTTCATGGATCGAGGCCAGGTTGACAACTAGGCCGCAGGGAGTTTTTGCTCAAAGGGGAGAAATCAGAGTGGGGGCGTCACGAGCGGTGTTCAAGGGGTAGAGTTGTTCCCCTGTGTTCCAATTACAAAACGACATAGATGCGGGCATAAGTCGCGGGCATCGGTCAAGTATGCGATATGCAACCCCAATCGGCCGTCGACTTCATCTGACGCGGACCCTTCAGCACTCCAGAGATATGAATAGGCTGAAGCAGTGGTCGGAGAAGTGGCAGATGCCGATTACAATAGACAAATGCAACGATCTAAAAGTTGGCCCGGACATAACCATTGCCAATATAAACTAAATAATGTAGATCTTAATAATAGGATTGCGAAAAAGATTTTGGAGTTTGGTTAGCATTAATCTGCACCCAAGACAACAGAGATAAGTGTTGCAATAAAGCTATAGCTCCTTGGCTTCATATCAAGAAGATCAATTAATAGGAGTCCTAGGTTGTTCTTCACTTAAACATCATTGGTCGGCTATTTCGCTTATGGTGCAAGTTTTGGTCACGTAATACAGAATGGATATAAATTCTCGGAAAATGTACAAAGGCGGATGACAATTTGATCAGTCTCGAAACTTCCTATGAGGATTAGACTAAGGGCCTGAAACTGTACTCTCTCGAACGACGTAGAAATAGGGGGGATATGAATGAGGTGTATACGTGGAAGACAGGAATAAATAAAGGGGATGTAAATAGTGTGCTGAAAATATCTAGCCTAGACAGGACTCGCAGCAATGGTTTTAAGTTGGAAAAATTCAGATTCAGGAAGGATATAGGAAAGTACTGGTTTGGTAATAGAGTTGTGGATGAGTGGAACAAACCCCAAGTACCGTTATAGAGGCCAGAACGTTGTGTAGCTTTAAAAATAGGTTGGATAAATACATGGAGTAGATGTGGTGGGTGTGAGTTAGACCTGATAGCTTGTGCTAACAGGTCGGTTGCCGTGTTCCTCCCTTAAGTCAATGTGACCTGACCTGACTAGGTTGGGTGCATTGGCTTAAGCCGGTAGGAGACTTGGACCTGCCTCGCATGGGCCAGTAGGCCTTCTGCAGTGTTCCTTCGTTCTTATGTTCTTATGTTCTTATACCTTTCACCAGCCTCTTCACAGGTTATGTAAACTACTACTATAAAATATAACTGTATTCTCAATAGATATGTACAGAATATACAATTACAGCCTCACATTTTCAAAACAAAAATCTACACACTCTATAGCTGTTCTCCCACATGGTGTATCTTATTAAATTTTGTCCTTCTCTCTCTTGACTAACTCAGGGCTAACCAGTGTTTTGACACACTTTAGTCACCCTGGGTATGGTGGCCACAACTTAAATTATAAAAACTCACCCCTGGAGCACACATGATGCCCCAAAAGATAGAAGAAGGACCCAGAGATCCTGCCAGGTTGAAGGTCAGCCACAGAGAGAGGGAGTCAGTCAGAGGGAGAGAGAGAGAGAGCCTGGCTAAGCTCCTCCCACCAAAACAAAAGACTGTTGCCAAGCACAATTCTCCAGTTACCACAATTCTACCACCTCTTAACTTTACTTTTACAAAAAGAAATACAACTTTATAAACTACTTATTTAAATTGGTGTTTATGTGTCTATAGTATAACCTTTATATTGAGAAAAATAGGTTTGACCCAGCTGCCTCTCAGTCATAAGGTTGATCAGTCCTTCTGACATTTAGAGCAAAGTCCCATCAATCAATATAATTGGTTCCGGTAATGTTACTTTTTAAATACATGTTGGGGCCTAAGCCCCCTAAAAGAAATTTAAAAGCAATAAAAGTAAAAAACATAACGTACATTCATTACTTCTTATATTTTTGTCTTTTTTAAATTTGTTGGGAAAAGTACAGTAAACCCCTGGTTATCATAAATTAAACCATTAGGATAGTGATAAACCCAATTGATGTTTTCAATTCAATAAGCTTTGAAATTTTTTTCGTTCAGCACAAGTCCCACTCAAATCATTTTTTTGGG
>NC_069432.1:501208-519563 GCF_026875155.1 Cherax quadricarinatus
GGGCCCCGGATTACAAGTGGTTAGGTTTAGAATACTTAATAAAATTAACCAACTTGACTTGCACAAATTTCCCATTGAACATCGGCAAAAATCGAACATTTCCGCTACTTTGAGGTCAATTTAAAGGTACTTTTCATCATGAAAGCAATCAAAATCATGTCTATTTCTGTAATATTTCTTCCATTCTATCAAATGAGACCAAAAAAACGAGAATATAACCATAAAAAACATACAAAAATATACCACAAAGAGGCGGCTAATGGCTGAGAAGTGAGCTCCCTTATTTATCGTCCGTCTTTTTTATTTTTGGTGTATGTTAAGAAGCATCTTTCCATCATACATTGCCCAAGTTTCAATGAAATAGCCCAACAAACAACTGAGAAAAAAAAAATATTTACCAAAAATCATGGCAAGCCCAAGCCAGGTACTGGAAATAAGTCACTTTGACTTTTTTGGGTTATCCCAGGTTCTCTATACATACGCTGCTGTGTATGATAATCTGTGTAATTGTATTTGTGTATAGTACTTGAATAAACTTACTTACTTCTAGTCTGTCAACTGAGTACAAGAAACCGCCCATTCACCTATTTCAACTACCCAATAAAGTGGTCAGAAATTGGCAATTTGGCCAATTTCACAAATGTCAATTTCAAAATAGGGTCCAGAATAGACAATGCAGACATTCCTGGCATTAAAATAATATTTTCTCTGTTTATTAGTCACGGCTCCAGGCCCCTCTTATATTACTCTTGCTTACCATTTGGAATTTTTATTCACATAAATAAATAGAAGATTTACTGTTATGCAGACTACTTCATTATTGGAATTGTATAAATAATGTCAACCCATTCTTGACTACGTATTGGAATTTGGACTGGGAGGTGGACAGGTATTGTACGGTGACGTCATTTGTTTACTCGAGCACCGCTAAAGAATAGAACTTTTCTGCTAATCTGAGCGCAATTTCAAGGTACTTTTCGTCATGTAAGCAATTAAAATCATATCTATTTCTGTAATATATCTTCCATTCTATCAGATAAGTCTGAAAAAATGAGAATATAACCGTAAAAACCATGCAAAAATATATCGCTAAGCGGCCGCTAATGCCTGAGAAGTTAACTCAGCTATTTATGGTCTTTTTTCTTTTATTTTGGTGTACATTAACCCTTTTGAGGGTTGACAGGCCCTTCCAAAAAACCGTTTCAGGGTGGGCCCAAATTTTAAAAAAAAAAAAAAAAAAATTTTATGAAAAAATGTTTTTTTTTTTTCTAAACATTAAGGCTAAACAAAAAAAATTACCTAAATACTTACGAGATATGGGGGCGTGAAGCTTCCCAAAATTGAATAACAACATGCAACATCCCCCCAATGAAAAGCAGGGGGTCACTCCCCGTTAGAGACCATACAAAAGTGCGGGGGCCCGAGACTGTTCAACGCCTCCCACAACAAAAGGGGGATTACCAACAGCCCCCTGGAAGTCTTAAGCTGGCACGGACAAACCAAAGTCGGTTCCTGACCACTGGGTGGGGCTCGAAAGTTGGTTTGCGTGCAGCCACAGAAACAGCTGGTTATAGCTCGTCCACCGGGGCCCTGGTCAGACCGGGCCCCGTGGGGGCGTTGACCCCCGGAACTCTCCCCGGGGGAAAAAACTCCGGGGAAAAATCTGGTAAATCGTTTTCTGCCGTCACCCGGTATTTTTTATTTATTTTTTTTATGTACATTTTCAATTTTCAATTTTTCTTTTTCTGAGTAACTTTTATGGCCTTGGGGCCCAAATGATCGTTTTTTGGGTAAGTTATTTTTTTTTCATACTACACAAAAAGGGGCAAAACATGTTTATTTTTTTGTTTATAGAAAATATTTACACAAAAAACGATATGAAATGTTGTTTATTATTTTTTTCTATTTTTATTACACATATACAGCACAGGCATGTTTCTAGAAGTTCTGCACCGTGGAACTCTTTGAAACAGGTGTCGCACAGGGGTGTTTTACATTCCTAACAAAAAAGAGTGTCTCTGCGTGTTGTTGGCGTTTTATTGTAGGAACAGACGAGCCTCTTCTGACCCTTTTTTTTGAAAGCAGTAGGGCATTTCCCAGGAAGTGATCACCATGCTTCAGACGACAGGAGTTGTTGATAATTTGGTGGGCTCAATTGCAGGTGTTTCCCTTTGGTATTGAATACTATTTGTCTGTGACGAAAACAAAATTCGCCTTTCTGTGGTTTGTTTTGGTCCTCATCTTATACATATTATAAGAAATTGACCCTGTAATGCCCAGAAGAAAAAAAAAAGAGTTTTATGTACCACTTATACTCTTGCGAACAAATCGAAAACCCCAATCTGCATTCACATTTGTCCACTGAAGCTTTGTTGAGGGTAATCAACCCAGGCAGGTTTAAAATGGGTTCATTCTTCTCTAGTTTCCTTCCACTGTCTGCCTTTTCATTTAGGGGAAATACCATTACACCCTTTTTGTTCTCCCCAAATAAAAAAAAACTTCGAAAACCCTCCCCCACCTCACCTATTCAAAACATTTTTTATTTCCCACTTCCCCAAAAACCTTTTCACTCCAAAAAAACATATAACTTTTTACCATTATCAAAAAAAATCCCTTTTACAAAAACATTTTCACCACCCCTAATCCCAAAAACCCTTTTTTCAATTATAATCCTTACACAATAAAATCCAAAAAAACCCCACTTACAACCAAAGCACAAACAAATCCCAAAGGTTTCTCTTCTTGGGTATGTATGCTTTGAAAAAAAGTCTTTTTTTAACAAAACAAAACTTTTAAATTAAAACGCCCCTGAAGGGATAAAAAGCGTACTGAATTTCTTTTTCAATACACAAACACATTCCTAACTTATAAAACCGGGTTTTCTTCAGCCGGGTTTTTTGTTGAAGTGAAGTACCATGCTTGCCATCCGGTTACACAGCCATAAAAACGTAGGCCAGACCAAAAAGGGGGGGTTGGCACAGCCATATATCTCGACCAACAAAATGTATCACTAATACTTGACAGGATGAACAGGGGGAATTTAATAGCCAAATTAAACCCAAAAATACTAAAAAACCCCTTCACTTGAAAAACCTCAGATTCCCACAGTAAACATTACCAATTTAGTCAAAACCTAGGAAGTTGAAACTGTCACGCATGAACAAAATCACTTACACTCTCGGGACTTTAAATATAAATCCCCTGCAAGCCGGGACCCACCTTTCTAAATTCACAAACACAAGAGAAAACGTATTTTGCTACCAACAGAAAAAAAACCTACAAGAGTTACAGAGCTAGTGTTTCCCTACTTGACCAATCGGACCAACACCATACCCCCCTTTAAAATGGGGCATAATTAAGATAAAAACACAGCCATCCCCTACTTTCCTATAAAACTTTTGGGTAAATTCCCCCAAGAAAACCCAAAAGTCACTTAGATTCAAATAGGCCCCTTAAAATTTCACAACAGCGTAGCAAACATTACTGGCCCCCCCACTGAGCTAGAAATCAATACAGATATTGCAAATGTATTAAAAAAATTTTTAAAAAAGAAAATACCTTATAAAAAGCATGCCCTAAAAAAACTAAGCAATGACAGCTAAGGACTGAACTCCCTGGAAAACACCCGCTTTCCCAAAATCCAAAATAAAAAAACCCCCAATATGAAAACAGTACAGAATGGGTACATAACCAGGCCAAAAAAAAAAACGTTACCGCCCAACCCAAAACCCCTGAAAGAAGGGCAAAAAAATTGTTTTATAGAACAATTTCCAACTTACGAGGTGATAAAAAAAACCCCTGGAAAACCCTATCAAAATTCGGGGAACAAAAAAATATCACAAATAGCGAAAAAAAATTAGCAAAATCAATGAACCCAACTCCCACCAAAAAAACAGCAAACGACTCAATGATTTCTTCTCCACATAGGAAAAAAACCTTGCCAATAAAAACCCCAAACTCGATACCCCCCCAAATATACCCCACCGGCAACTACCCAAAACACTGTTCCTACTCCGATAAAACCCCTCGAAGTCTCCTTTTTATCAACGCACAAAAAAAAGGCAGGGAAATTTAAAAAACCTTACCCCCCTTTATATACAAAAAAAATGTCCAAGTGCTATCACCATCATTTCAAAACTCTTTTTAAAAAATTATTGAATCCCCCACCTTCCCCACAGTATCAAAATAGCAAGGGTCACCCCCAAACCCCAAAGGGGGGGACCAAACAGAGTTGAATAATTAGGGCCCTTTCAACTTTCCCCTCTCCAAAAAACTTCGAAAAAAATTTTAATTTATAAACGAATCTACTCCTACCCTTTCTCCCAAAACATACTCAACCCTGCCAAATTTTGGGTTAGGCCCAATAAAAATATAATGATGTATTATCCGAGAAAAATATATACCTGAAAATAGAGAAAAAAAAAGTCCCTGGGGGGTCTTCATTTGGGTTACGTAAAGCTTTTGATACAGTTTACCCGCTTGCTCCACGTAAAAATGTCACATATGGATAAGAGGGCATCCCTCAACTATAAGTCATACCCGCAACAGAAGCCAAAATGTGTACGCAAATGGGGCAAACTTTCTGCAAACCAATTACGTTGGTGTCCCCCAGGGAAGTGTCTTGGCCCCCTTCTCTTTCTCCTATAATAAATACCCCACCAAATGCTTTCAAATTTCTCAAACCCACATATTTGTGAGGACACAACATACTTTCTCCCACCCGAGCCCCGCACGCTACCAAAACTGTAAATACCGAATTCAGAAATATCTACCCGGTGAGTACAAAAAAACTTACAAAAACATTGACAAACTACTTCATTAGTTTTGGTAACAAGTACAATTTCCCTTTAACATAATGATAAACGGATCACCTTCACAAGCTTCGGGTTCTTAGGTCCCCTTGATAAAAGACTCAAATTTCTACAAATATACAACAAATTTCTAAAAAAATTTCCAAGACTGTAGGCAACTATCAAGATACGGTACTATGTCCCCATCAGCCCCCTGGCCCATATCACTCTCTTATTTACCCCCATCTCACTATGGAAATTTTTGCTGGGGTCAACAAAAGTAACCACTCAGCCACTAAATTTCCAACAAAAAAGGGTGCATTGAATGATAAAAAATTCTCACACAGGCGCACACTCCCCCAATATTTAATACACTAACACTCACCTACAAAACATCCATACTTATTACCACCTATTCATACAAGAACACTCAATCTGATATTAACCCTCCCCCCAAACAATCCTTGAACCCCAACAGAACACATGCCATAAAAAAAGGCACAGATCCTTTTGATATTCCTGTGTCCATCTCCCCTATGCAAAAAAAACCTTTACATAAAAGGCCCTAAAATCTGAAATTTATTACCTTTTAAATATAAAAGAAACATACTGTTTATAAATTCAAGTCTCTTCTCAAAAATCATTACCCCCCCCAAAAAGAATAACTAACCTTATAAAATTTTATATCTTAAATGTTTTCACAATTATATACATAAAAAGTTAAAACCCAAAAAACCCAAACTAAAATTTTTTATTTTTTAAAAAAACACTAACAGAATTCTCCATTCTATGTTTTTTAAAAAATCATGCAACCCTATGACCTTCTTTTAATATCCCCTTGGCTTTTTTAGTAAACAGTTACATTTAAAGTTTTTCACTGATTTCCATTGCTTAGTTAATCTTAATTTTAATTTTAAGCCAGCCCGTAATGCTTGCATTAAAGTGGCCTTTGGATGCTCCTTTTTCTGTTTTTTTTTTGTACCTCGTAAGGTGCTCAAATTATAAATAAATAAATAAAAAAATACGTAAATTAGCACAAAAACGTTTCCCGGATTATATCAGAAAACCCGGGTTGAATCGGCGGTTGTTGACCCTTGATTTCACTTTTTGCTTATAACTTGGCATAAACATTATTGGGCAAAGAAAAGTACATCTCCCCAAAGTTGCCTCCTTCCACTGGTTTTTAGACGTGATTTTGGGGGAAATAATTGTTTTCCCGGTGTACTCGTAGTTGTGTTGCTTTTCCATGAAATACTTTTCCCTCAGTGGTTCGTCAAAGAAAAACTTTAAACATTCCCCTTCAGTGGCATTGTTCCCAAGTGTACAAGATGGCCGTAATCCACTTTGGCTGTCATCAAACTGGTGGGCATTTGGAACAAAATTGACAGTTCCTGCCAATCCCAGGTGCGGTCTGCTGGTGGGTACTGGACAATGACAGGTGGTTGTGGTTGTGGAGGTTGTGGTTGTGGAGGCTGGTGTGGTGGGTGGGTGGGGGATGGTGGCCTTTGTTGTAGATCAGCTGAGGCAGCGGCGTGGGTGGCAGCATGGCCCACTGCTGGTGCCTCACCGCCGGCACCTACCACCACGCACATTTTCCATCCCAATGCAACAGTATCATCGTCATTTTCACTATCTGTTCCTGTTGTACAGCCACGGGATGTACTCCGAGATGCACTCCTTTCCCTTGGAATAGCATATGGCACACTACCAGAGCGCATATTATCGTCGTATATACTGACGCTTCACTGGGAATATTGTACTTCACTATCACTACTGGAACTAGTTTGAAGAGCTTGTAGTTCATATTCACTATCACTATCATCACCCATGCTCTCATCTGAGTCTGGGATTGGGAAAATAGAAGTTTCCTCTTGGATTTGGTACAACTAAACTTGAACAAGACGGCCAGCACCAGAGGTGGAAGGCTGAGGGTCGTCTGGGTTTTCCTCACTATTACCGATATTATGGTCGTTAGTTTCAGTCAAAACCTCACCAAAACCTTGAAACTCATCTTCACTGGCACTTCCTTCTGTATTAGAACTGTCACTGGGGAACAAAAGTGTCCCAATTCGCCGAGGAGTGAGGAGCTTCTTACCGCGAGGCATGGTGGACATTGTTTACTAAGATGGCGTTCCCACAATGCACCACTGGGTCCCAGATTTTTTTTCTACCGTGCACACCGACCACACAGACCCATTCTCTCACATGTAGGCCTACCAGCCTTTTCCCGCGAGATTTGACAGCGCTAGAATTTGTGCGTACTAGTACGTCAAAATCCCCTGCGCGTAAGACGTACTAGTACGTCCAAAACCCTCAAAGGGTTAAGAAGTATCTTTCCATCATACATTGCCCAAGTTTCAGTAAGATAACCCAACAAACAAATGAGAAAATAACAACAATAATAATATTAATAATAATTTACTTCATATATATGTACATGGGATACAGACATAGCTGACATCAGTGACATACTACTATATAGAAAGCTGCTGGTTATGCTGAGTATTTCAAGCAAATTAGGTCAGTGTCCCATGATAACACCCACACCAGTCAACTAACACCCAAGTACCCATTTACTGATGGGTGAACATAGACAACAGGTGTAAAGAAACGCCCAGTGTTTCTACCCTGGCTGGGAATCGAATATTTACCAAAAATCATATATTGCTAACCCAAGCCAGGTACTAGAAATAAGCCATGTTGTCTGACTTTTTTGAGTTATCCTAGGTTCTCTACACATAGGCTGCTTTGTGTGGTAATCTATATAGAGAAAATAGCTTTTTTGTATCAGATTTATGGTGCAGTACGAGTGTATATCACAGTTACCCCTGTGCTACACTCCGTTTTCTCTAATGTAAGCCCCCAAGACAGGGATAGGAGAATGATATTTGTATCCTCTTCATACCTCCGTCGAATTGCTCGGTATTATGCCAGATATTCATTCTGGAATATTTGACATGTTTTATGTTATTTATATTGTTTATGTCATATTAGATCAATTGTGATAGGCAATAAGCTGTAGTGTTGATATTAGCGTAATAATAAAGCATATTCTCCTGCATCACGAGACTGAGCTCATAGCAACCGACAGTGGCTTCAGAGCCACCTTATCTTTAATGGACAATGTACTGTGTAGGTGTTTTACACAATGAAAAGCATTTCTTTTATTCATTGGAACCATGGCTAGGGCTAAAAGTAAGCAGGTTAAAACAATAAACTGAGAAAAAGAAATTAGAATGACTTATGCAGCAAGTAGCACCACCAAACAGTACCAGCAGGTTGGTGTGGGGACCTTGGAAATTTGAAATTATGCTAGCCAAAATTAGTGCTGAATAACTGAAGGAACCGAATAACTGATTGCCGGATTTGTGATGGCGGACTTATAATAAACAATTTTTTTTATTTTTTTTTTTTTTTTATTATCACACTGGCCGATTCCCACCAAGGCAGGGTGGCCCGAAAAAGAAAAACTTTCACCATCATTCACTCCATCACTGTCTTGCCAGAAGGGTGCTTTACACTACAGTTTTTAAACTGCAACATTAACACCCCTCCTTCAGAGTGCAGGCACTGTACTTCCCATCTCCAGACTCAAGTCTGGCCTGCTGGTTTCCCTGAACCCCTTCATAAATGTTACTTTGCTCACACTCCAACAGCACGTCAAGTATTAAAAACCATTTGTCTCCATTCACTCCTATCAAACACGCTCACGCATGCCTGCTGGAAGTCCAAGCCCCTCGCACACAAAACCTCCTTTACCCCCCTCTCTCCAACCTTTCCTAGGCCGACCCCTACCCCGCCTTCCTTCCACTACAGACTGATACACTCTTGAAGTCATTCTGTTTCGCTCCATTCTGTCTACATGTCCGAACCACCTCAACAAACCCTTCCTCAGCCCTCTGGACAAACAGTTTTGGTAATCCCCACCTCCTCCTAACTTCCAAACTACGAATTCTCTGCATTATATTCACACCCCCACATTGCCCTCAAAACATGACATCTCCACTGCCTCCAGGCTTCTCCTCGCTGCAACATTCATCACCCATGCTTCACACCCATATAAGAGCGTTGGTAAAAATATACTCTCATACATTCCCCTCTTTGCCTCCAAGGACAAAGTTCTTTGTCTCCACAGTCTCCTAAGTGCACCACTCACTCTTTTCCCCTCATCAATTCTATGATTCCCCTCATCTTTCATAGACCCATCCGCTGACACGTCTACTCCCAAATATCTGAATACATTTACCTCCTCCATACTCTCTCCCTCCAATCTGATATTCAATCTTTCATCACCTAAATCTTTTTGTTATCCTCAAACCTTACCTTTCCTGTATTCCCCTTTAATTTTTTCTTTTTGCACACCCTACCAAATTCATCCCCCAAATCTCTGCAATTTTCTCTTCAGAATCTCCCAAGAGCACAGTGTCATCAGCAAAGAGCAGCTGTGATAACTCCCACTTTGTGTGTGATTCTTTATTTTTTAACTCCACGCCTCTTGTCAAGCCCCTCGCATTTACTTCTCTTCAACCCCATCTATAAATATATTAAACAACCACGGTGACATCAACATCCTTGTCTAAGGCCTCCTTTTCTGGGAAATAAATTTCCCTCTTTCCTACATACTCTAACTTGAGCCTCACTATCCTCGTAAAAACTCTTCACTGCTTTCAGTAACCTACCTCCTACACCATACACTTGCAACATCTGCCACATTGCCCCCTATCCACCCTGTCATACGCCTTTTCCAAATCCATAAATGCCACAAAGACCTCTTTAGCCTTATCTAAATACTGTTCACTTATATGTTTCACTGTAAACACCTGGTCCACACACCCCCTACCTTTCCTAAAGCCTCCTTGTTCATCTGCTATCCTATTCTCTGTCTTACTCTTAATTCTTTCAATAATAACTCTACCATACAGTTTACCAGGTATACTCAGCAGACTTATCCCCCTATAATTTTTGCACTCTCTTTTATCCCCTTTGCCTTTATACAAAGGAGCTATGCATGCCCTCTGCCAATCCCTAGGTACCTTACCCTCTTCTATACATTTATTAAATAATTGCACCAACCACTCCAAAACTATATCCCCACCTACTTTTAACATTTCTATCTTTATCCCATCAATCCCGGCTGCCTTACCCCCTTTCATTTTACCTACTGCCTCACGAACTTCCCCCACACTCACAACTGGCTCTTCCTCACTCCTACAAGATGTTATTCCTCCTTGTCCTATACACGAAATCACAGCTTCCCTATCTTCATCAACATTTAACAATTCCTCAAAATATTCCCTCCATCTTCCCAATACCTCTAACTCTCCATTTAATAACTCTCCTCTCCTATTTTTAACTGGCAAATCCATTTGTTCTCTAGGCTTTCTTAACTTGTTAATCTCACTCCAAAACTTTTTCTTATTTTCAACAAAATTTTTTGATAACATCTCACCAACTCTCTCATTTGCTCTATAAACATGTACATCCTGAAGTCTACTCAACAGTCTTTTATCTACCAATACATAATCCAACAAACTACTGTCATTTCGCCCTACATCATATCTTGTATACTTATTTATCCTCTTTTTCTTAAAATATGTATTACCTATAACTAACCCTTTTCTATACAAAGTTCAATCAAAGGGCTCCCATTATCATTTACACCTGGCACCCCAAACTTACCTACCACACCCTCTCTAAAAGTTTCTCCTACTTTAACTTCTTCCCCTACAAAAAATTTCTCTTTTTTGGGTTCAAAATCCAACTTTTAACATCCCAAAAATTTCTTTTTTTTTCTGATTCTCTTTTCTCGGGGTTTACCCTTTTTAAAATTTGATCAAAATTTTATTTTTTTCCCTAATTCTGAAAATTTTCCATTTATTATTCTCTTTTCTCCCTTCCATACTGATATTCAAATTATGTCCCCTTTTTGTCAATTCTTCGATATCCAGATTTTTTAATTTATTTCCCCCAAAATTATTCATTTTTTGGGGGCCCAGGAAAAACTTTTTTCTTATAAAATCAGAATCTTGTTTTTGTCATAAAATACGTTTAAGATGTTTTAAAAATTTTTCTTTTTTTTTTTGTAAATGTATAAAAAGTTTTTTAAATTATTGATAATTAGTTGGTGTGTTATTGTTTTGTTTTTAAACAAGGTGGTAATAAAATTGATTTTTGGTTAAGGAGTAATTTTGGGGGAAAAAATTAAAATGAAAAAAAAAACAAGAAATTGGTTTGCGTAAACCAAATTTTACCGGTGAGGGGCATTTGGGGGGTTTGAACGGGCCCTTTTTAAAAATTTTTCCCTTTTTTTTTAAAGTTTGTTGAAAGTTTTTTTTTGGGGGGTTTTAAAAGATTAGAAAAATTAATCTTAACTTTTTCAAAAGATTTTTTTTTTTTTTTTTTTTAATATTCTTGACACCAGGAGACACTTCAGGATTTGGGGTTGTGAAGTCAAAGGGGTTATTATTGTTTTTTTGTTTATTGATTAAACCTTTCGGGGCCCGTGCTGTTGTTCTACGTTTTTGAGTTGGGGGTAAAATTTGTGTTCTCCAGGCTAAACTCACCATATAAGCTCGGGGTATAATTTGGATTAGATATGAGAGTAATCTATGGGGAAAGTGTGACCACATAAAACAAATCTTGCAGTATAGGCATAATGAAAAAAAAACGAGACCATAATTTTTTCGATGAAAACGCTACTTTGCTGTGTTCTTTCGTATGTTTTTTTAAGTTTTATTTGTGATTTCTTGGTCTCATTTGATGAAGGAAAAAATTATTACGAAATGGGATGTTTTGATTGGGTTTTAGCATAAAAAAGGCTTGAAAACTGAGTCAAAGTAGTGGAATTTAAAATTTTTTGCCTGTTAAAGAGTGAAAAATGACCTCCTTCTAATACTCGCCAGCGGTGGATCAGTTACGTTCCCCAAAATTTTTTTTTTGGGGATTTATTTATACAATTTTTACGTATTTGCTAACGTAAATTTTCCTTTTTTTTGGTTTAAAAAAAAATTCATTAGTGAATAAAAAATTAAAATAAAAATTTCATTTGTAAAGCCTAAAAATGTAACTAATAAACAAGGAAGTTTTTTTAGACCCGGAATCGCATTATTTATTTGGCCCCTTTTTAAAAAGGAATTTTTGTTTTTTGGGTTTAAAATTTAAAAGCCAATTCCCAAATTCCGATCATTTTTTTTGTAGTTGAAACGCTTTTTGGGCGATTTCTTGTGCTCAAACGATAGAATCGAAGTAAATTTCTAGCAAAATAGGTAAGGGAATTTTGGTCGATGGAATAAAGTAATTGGCCCGAATGGGGTCAAAGTCGCAAAAAACGCTGAGATATATCGTGACACATCAAAATTCGCAAGGCATAATTCATCAATTTTCCCTTTAAATTTCGGCTGTTTTTTATATCTTCAGAAAAGTTCTCTACCCTTTATAAGAAAAAAAAACAATTTTTTTTTTTTTTTAAAATTTTTGGCCCCGGGCCGCTTTGAAAAATTTGGTCACTGGGCCGAAAGGGTTAATTGTGAAACGATAAAAAAAGCTTTTTTGAGTTGTATTAGGGAAATATTGAAGATTTTGTCAGTTGGAATTCCCCTGGAATGGATTAATTCCCTTTCATTTGTTTAACCCTTTGAGGGTCCCATGCATAGATCTATGGCTTTTGTGAGGTCGAAAGTAGATCTGTCATAGTCAGTCACTTGTAAGTTTTTGAGTGGTAAATTTTGGCCCAGATATGAGAAATAATCTGTGTGGGATGTGGCCCAAATAAAAAAATCCGCAGCCCTGTGCTAATGAAGAAAAAAAAGAGGGCCTAATTTTCGATTTTAAAAAAACGACTTTGCGTGTTTTTTAATGTTTTTTTTTAGTTGTATTTGCAAATTTTTTTGGTCTCATTTGATAGATGGAAGTATGTTACAGAAATAGGATGATTTTGTTTGGGTTTTTGTACTGGAATGACTGGAAACTGGCCAAAGTAGCGGAATTTAAATTTTTTTCCGTGTTCAAGAGTAAAAAAAATGACCACGTCTAAACACGCATGCTGGTGGGTCGATGTATGTTCACAAATGTGGTGATATTATTTATGCAATTATTAAATATTGCATAAGAGTAAATCTTCTATTTTTTGGTTTAATAAAAATTCATTTGTGAATAAAAAATCAAAAAAGGGTTCATTTCTAAAGCCTGAAAAGTAATAATGAAAAAGGGGAAAAGTTAGTTTAGTGCAGGAATGCCGCATTATTTACTGGACCCATTTTGAAATTGGGTTTTTTGAACTTTGCTTAAATTGGCCAAATTACCAAATTCCCCAACTTTTTTTGTAGTTGAAGCAGTTGCTTTGGGGAATTCTTTTGGCTCAAACGATAGAATAGAATAAATAGTGAAAAGCTAAAAAATTTGGGACTGGAATAATGTAAATTTGGGCCTAAAATGGGATTCAAAGTCAGCAATATTGCTGATTCGAAACATCACTGACACACAAAATTCCAAAGCATTTTCGTCAAAATTTTCCCCTCAAATTTTGTCTTTATGTTTTATTACCTTCGAAAAAGATTCTCTGCATTTCATAAGGGAAAATAACAAAATTATTCTTTTAAATTTGGACATTGGTTGCATCATTGAAATTTGGCTTCTGGACCCCGAAAGGGTTAAATGAGGAAGATTGACTCAACAAATGAGCAAATCGGGTGCAAACAAGGCTTGGAATGGATTAAACTTGAAGTGAGGTTCCACTGATATTAGTGTAAATTTTTATTGATTTATTTATTTTTTTTTTTTTTTTTTTTATCACACCGGCCGATTTCCACCAAGGCAGGGGGGCCCGAAAAGAAAAACTTTCACCTCATTACTCCATCACTGTTTGCAGAAGGTGCTTTACACTACAGTTTTAAACTGCAACTTAACCCCTCCTTCAGAGTGCAGGCACTGTTTCCCATCTCCCGGCTCAAGTCCCGGCCTGCCCGGTTTCCCCGAATCCCTTTTTAAATGTTACTTTGCTACACTCCAAAAGCAGTAATTTAAAAACCCTTTTTTTCTCCATTCCTCATCAAACAGCTCAAGCATGTGCTGGAAATCCAAGCCCCTGCCAAAACCCCCTTTACCCCCCCCCTCCAACCCTTCCTGGGCCCGACCCCCCACCCCCTTCCTTCCACTACGACTGATACCCTGAAGTCATTCTTTTTCGCTCCATTCTCTTCATGTCCGAACCACCTCAACAACCCTTCCTCAGCCCTCTGGACAAAAGTTTTGGTAATCCGCCCCTCCTCCTAACTTCCAAACTAGATTCTCTGCTTATTTCACACCAACATTGCCCTAGAATGACTTCTCCACTCCCTCCACCCTTCTCCTCGCTGAAACTTTATCCCCCACGTTCACCCCCATAAAAGAGCGTTGGAAAAACTTACCTATACATTCCCCTCTTTGCCCCAAGGAAAAAGTTTTTTGTCTCCAAGACTCCTAAGTGCACCCTCACCTTTTTCCCTCATAAATTTTTGATCCCCCTCATTTTCTTTCCCCATCCGCTGACACTCCACCCCCAAATTTTGAATACGTTCCCCTCCTCCATACTCTCTCCCTCCAATCTGAAATTCAATCTTTTTCACTAATCTTTTTTTATCCTATAACCTTACTTTTTCCCTGATTCACCTTTAATTTTTTCTTTTGCACACCCTCCCAAAATTCATCCCCCCAATCTCGATTCTTCAGAAATTCCCAAGGCACGTGTCATCAGCAAGAGAGCTGGAAACTCCCACTTTTTGTGTGATTCTTTTTTTTTAATCCAGCCTCTGCAAGACCTGCATTTACTTCTTCAAACCCCATCTATAAAAAATTAAAAAACCAGGGGGGGGCATCACACATCCTTGTCTAAGGCCTACTTTTACGGGAAAAAAAATTTTCCCCTTTTCCCACTATTAACTTGAGCCTACATCCTCGTAAAAACTCTTCCTGCTTTCGTAACCCACCTCCTCACCATCACTTTCAAAATCTGCCCCATTGCCCCCCCCTTTCCCCTTTCATAGCTTTTCCCAAAACCATAAAAGCCACAAAAACCTCTTTAGCCCTTTTCTAAATTTTGTTTACTTATTGTTTCACTGTAAACACCCGGTCACCCCCCACTTTCCTAAAACCCCTTGTTCATCGCTTCCTTTCTCCGTCTTCTCTTTAAATTTTTTCAATTTTAACCTCCATACACTTTCCCCCGGGACACTCAACAGATTATCCCCTATAATTTTTGCACCTCTTTTTCCCCCTTTTCCTTTATACAAAGGAAAACTATGATGTCTCGCCAATCCCTAGGTCCTTCCCCTTTCCCAAACTTTATTAAACAATTGCCCCAAACCACCCCAAAAAACTTATCCACCTGTTTTTAAATTTCTTCTTTATCCCATCAACCCCGGCTGCCTTCCCCCCTTTCTTTTCCCCCCCTACTGCCTCCAAATTTCCCCACCTCAAACTGGTCTTCCTCACTCCTAAAAGATTTTTATTCCTCTTCCCCTTTTCACGAAATCACAGCTTCCTTCTTAAAACCATTTAACCAATTTCCTCAAAATATTCCTTCCTTTCCAATCCTTAACTCTCCATTTAATAACTCTCTCTCTATTTTAACTGACCAAAAACCATTTTTTCTCTAGGCTTTCTTAACTTGTTAATCTCACTCCAAAATTTTTTTATTTTCAAAAAAAATTTGTTATAACTTCACCCCTTCTATTTTCTTCTTTTTCATTGCTTCACCCCTCTCTTTTCCTCTCTCTTTTTTCCATTTACTTTCCCCCCTTGCTCCCTTTCTTTGTAAAAAAATTTCATTTTTCTAAATTTTCTCCTTTTATCTTTTACATATCTTCCACCAACGCCCCTTCCCTCCTGCACCCCTTTCCTGTAAAACAAAACTTCGTGCATTAAAACTACATTTTTAAAACCCACCCCTACTTCACCCCATTGCCTTGCTTCCCTTTGCCCCTCTACCCCCAATAGCGTTTTTTTTACCCTAACTGCCTCCTCTTTTAGTTTTTAAACCCTTTACCCCTTTCCCTGTGTTCTTTTCCTTTTTATCCCCCCTACCTTTTACTCTCAGTGTGTACAAAATAGAAAATGATCTGTTTATCTGTGGCCCCTCTTAAAAATGTACTCCCGAAGTCTACTCAAAAGTCTTTTTCTACAAAACAAAACCAACAAAATCGTCATTTCGCCCCCAATCATATCGTGTTACTTTTTATCCCTTTTTTTTAAAATTGTATTTTATAAATAAACCCTTTTTATACAAAATTAATCAAAGGGCTCCCATTTCTTTACACCTGGCACCCCCAAAAATTTCCCACCACACCCTTCTAAAAGTTTCTCCTACTTTTGCATTCAAGTCCCCTACCACAATTACTCTCTCATTGGTTCAAAGGCCCTAAAATTCACTTAACCTCCAAAATCTCTTCTTCCTCTGCTTCCTCCTTCCCCAGGTGAAAACCGCTTTTAGCCCCTTCTCGCATCAACCTTTTATTTAATCCAAAATTCTTAAATTTACACATTCTATTCTCTTTTCTCCTTCCAAAAAACTGTCATTTAACATTATGTCCCCCTTTCCTTTCCAAACTCTCCAGATACTCCGTTTAACCCCTTATTTCCCCCACTAAAACTCTCCCCCCCCCTTTAAGCTTTGTTTGCTTAGGGCCAGGACTCCAACTTTTTTCATTCTAACATCAGAAACATTTTTTTGTCATCCGCATACATCCACGCACTTTTTAAGAACCCTTTTTTATAAAGTTTTTTTTTTTCTTTTTTTAGTAATTGTATACAGGGAAGGGGTTATCCCCATTGCTGGCATTTTGTCCCCTCATCGACGCAGGGCTTACGGGGGGAAAGATTCTTTCCCACTTCCCCTGGACAATAAGAAAAAATAAAAAAGAACAGAGTATTTAAAAAAAGGGGAAAAAAACCTGAGTATGTATATAATATATGCATGTGGTGTCTGTGAAGTGCCAAAGGTTAGTGGGGTAGCAAGATATCCCGGTTATTTAGCGTGTTTATGGGACAGAAAAAAGAAACCGCAACCCTACCATCATGCAAAACAATTCAGTTTTTGTTTTCACAGTCATTGGCGGAGGGTAGTATTTCCCTGGGGGGTTTTTGCTGTCTCCCCAAACCCTACTACTATTAGTATTTATATGCATTTATAAGGGGAAAAAAGGGTGTTTCACTTTACAGAGATTTCTGCTTTACACGTAGCCGGAACCCTAACCTGCCTATAAGTGGGGCTCTCTGTAAACTGCACAAAAATAATCATCGGGGGGGCACTTTAAATGTGTTTATTCATTTGTATGCTCATTTTCAAAACCCTCTCTGTTTTTTTTAAAAAATTATATAATAAAACTAGTAGCATATAAACTGAAAAATCCACTCCCACAGTAAATAAATTAACAAAAAATATGGATGTTCTGGGGTACCTTGCTAAAGTGTTAGAATAAAAACATTTTTTTTGAAAAACCCCAAATAAATGTGTACAAAATATTTCGGGGGGATAAAGAGAGAGAGAAAGCTTGCATTAATTGAGGCTAAACAGTATGTATTTTATTATTTTATTATTATTTTATTATTTTATAATACAAAACACTTTACATTGTACTAAAGGGAAAGTCTTTGTTCCCTTCATTTTTTTTGTCCAAAAACCATCTCTTTGAGCCCCTTTCTTTTTGTTTAGGAAGCTGTTTAGGGAAATGATCACCTTCCCCCCCAAAACTGGGATTTCCTGAGGGGTTTGAGGATGGTTTTGTATAGCAGGTGTTGTTACCCCGGTACTTTATTAGAGTTGTTGACATAGACACACAAAATTCACCTCGGGGAGTCTGTTGCCCGGGCTTTATTTGGTACAGTTATATTTTGAGCTTGAAATGTCCAGGGTTGGGGAAAAAGTTTCATTTCCACTTGTAATCTTACGAACACAATCGACAAAGCCAATCTGCATGTCACATTTTTTCAACCAAATGCATGTTTTGTGTAAATCAATCACTGTTTTTTTCTGGTTTTTGAATAGTTTTTTTAGCACTCTATATTTGCCACCGTCATTTTTCTTAGGGTGAATGGTTGTAAAAAATGTGACATTCGTTTTTCATGTGCCGTAATGCCATGGGTGTCATTTGGGAGTAAAAACCCGCCCTTCCCCAGAGTGCCTGATTGAACCTGGGATTTGTTTACATCAGAATGCACTGTGCCATACAATTGTCTGTTACTTCAAGAAATCACAGATTTAAAAGGGGTTTTGTACCCGTTACAGTTATAATGTATGCCCCCTTTCCAAAATAAGGTGCCTATGTTCTCATGCATCACCGAGATACCCCAAAAAAATGGTACCTTTTCAATGTTTAATTCCCGTTTATACAGTAAAATCCAATACCAGGCCACTGTCACAGTCCAGAGTACAAACGTTTTATACCCAAACGTTTCCTTTTTGCTCGGTATATACTGCTTGAACAAAAGTTACCTTTGAACAAAACAAAGAATTCTCAATTTCGGATTCTTGAAAGGGTGAAGTACCTGTTGAAATTTTGTTTTGAGACAAAAATTTCTGGGATAGGGCCATG
>NC_069432.1:520063-546787 GCF_026875155.1 Cherax quadricarinatus
GTACATGGCGTAATAGCGCACAAAATGCGCGCTAAAGGAATAACAGGAAAAGTCGGTCGATGGATCTATAATTTCCTCACTAACAGAACACAGAGAGTAGTCGTCAACAGAGTAAAGTCCGAGGCAGCTACGGTGAAAAGCTCTGTTCCACAAGGTACAGTACTAGCTCCCATCTTGTTCCTCATCCTCATATCCGACATAGACAAGGATGTCAGCCACAGTACCGTGTTTTCCTTTGCAGATGACACCCGAATCTGCATGACAGTGTCTTCCATTGCAGACACTGCAAGGCTCCAGGCGGACATCAACCAAATCTTTCATGGGCTGCAGAAACAATATGAAGTTCAACGATGAGAAATTTCAATTACTCAGATATGTAACATGAGGAAATTAAATCTTCATCAGAGTACAAAACAAATTCTGGCCACAAAATAGAGCGAAACACCAACGTCAAAGACCTGGGAGGATTATGTCGGAGGATCTCAACCTTCAAGGACCATAACATTGTATCAATCGCATCTGCTAGAAAAATTGACAGGATGGATAATGAGAACCTTCAAAACTAGGGAGGCCAAGCCCATGATGACACTCTTCAGGTCACTTGTTCTATCTAGGCTGGAATATTGCTGCACTCTAACAGACACCTTTCAAGGCAGGTGAAATTGCCGACCTAGAAAATGTACAGAGAACTTTCACGGCGCGCATAAGGGGGAGATAAAACACACCTCAATAACTGGGAGCGCTTGAGGTTTCTAAACCTGTATTCCCTGGAACGCGGGAGGGAGAGATAATGATTATATACACCTGGAAAATCCTAGAGGGACTAGTACCGAACTTGCACACGAAAATCACTCACTACGAAAGCAAAAGACTTGGCAGACGATGCACCATCCCCCCAATGAAAACAGGGTGTCACTAGCTCGTTAAGAGCCCATACAATAAGTGTCAGGGGCCCGATACTGTTCAACTGCCTCCCAGCACACATAAGGGGGATTACCAACAGACCCCTGGCAGTCTTCAAGCTGGCACTGGACAAGCACCTAAAGTCAGTTCCTGATCAGCCGGGCTGTGGCTCGTACGTTGGTTTGCGTGCAGCCAGCAGCAACAGCCTGGTTGATCAGGCGCTGATCCACCAGGAGGCCTGGTCACAGACCGGGCCGCGGGGGCACTGACCCCCGAAACTCTCTCCAGGTAAACTCCAGGTAATACCTTGTACATGTACTGGTATACCTTGTACATGTAGTTACACCTTGTACATGTACTGTTACACCTTGTACATGTACTGGTACACCTTGTACATGTACTGGTACACCTTGTACATGTACTGGTGTACCTTGTATATGTACTGGTACACCTTGTACATGTACACCTTGTACATGTACTGGTACACCTTGTACATGTACTGGTACACCTTGTACATGTACATGTACACCTTGTACATGTACTGGTGCACCTTGTACATGCACTGGTACACCTTGTACATGTACTGGTATACCTTGTACATGTACTGGTACACTTTGTACATGTGCATGTACACCTTGTACATGTGCATGTACACCTTGTACATGTACTGGTACACGTTGTACATGTACTGGTATACCTTGTACATGTACTGGTACACCTTGTACATGTACTGGTACACCTTGTACATGTACACATTGTACATGTACTGGTATACCTTGTACATGTACTGGTACACCTGGTACATGTACTGGTACAACTTGTACATGTACTGGTACACCTTGTACATGTACTAGTATGCCTTGTACATGTACTGGTACACCTTGTATATGTACTGTTACATCTTGTACATGTACTGGTACACCTTGTACATGTACTGGTATACCTTGTACATGTACTGGCACACCTTGTACATGTACTGGTATACCTTTTACATGTACTGGTATACCTTGTACATGTACTGGTATACCTTGTACATGTACTGGTATACCTTGTACATGTACTGGTATACCTTGTACATGTACTGGTACACCTTGTACATGTACTGGTATACCTTGTACATGTACTAGGCACACATTGTACATGTACTGGTATACCTTGTACATGTACTGGTACACCTTGTACATGTACTGGTATACCTTGTACATGTACTGGCACACCTTGTACATGTACTGGTATACCTTTTACATGTACTGGTATACCTTGTACATGTACTGGTACACCTTGTACATGTACTGGTATACCTTGTACATGTACTGGTATACCTTGTACATGTACTGGTACACACCTTGTACATGTACTGGTATACCTTGTACATGTATTGGTACACCTTGTACATGTACTGGTACACCTTGTACATGTACTGGTATATCTTGTACATGTACTGGTACAAATTGTACATGTACTGGTATACCTTGTACATGTACTGATACACCTTGTACATGTACTGGTATGCCTTGTACATGTTCTGGTACACCTTGTACATGTACTGGTATACCTTGTACATGTGCTGGTACACCTTGTACATGTACTGGTATACCTTGTACATGTACTGGTAAAACCTTGTACATTACTGGAACACCTTGTACATGTACTGGTATACCTTGTACTTTGTACTGTACCCCTTGTACATGTACTGATACACCTTGTACATGTACTGTTCACCTTGTACTTTTAAACTGGTAAAACTTTGTACATGTACTGGTATACCTTGTACATGTTTTTGGTTACACCTTGTACAGAACTGGTAAAAACCTTGTACATGTACTGGAATACCTTGTACATGTATTGGTACACCTTGTACATGAAACTGGTACACCTTGTACATGTACTGGTAAAACCCTTGTACATGTACTGGTACCCTTGTATATGAATGGTACACCTTGTACATGTACTGGTAAAAACCTTTACATGTACTGGTACACTTGTACATGTAGTGGTACACCTTGTACATGTACTGGTAAAACCTTGTACAGTACTGGTACACCTTGTACATGTACTGGTAACCTTGTATAGTAGGTACACCTTGTACATGTACTGGTACACCTTATAATGTATGGTAAACCTTGTACATGTACTGGTACAACCTTTATATGTACTGGTACACCTTGTACATGTACTGGTATACCTTGTACATGTACTGGTACACCTTGTACAAGTACTGGTACACCTTGTACATGTACTGGTATACCTTGTACATGTACTGTAAAACCCTTGTACATGTACGGTACAACCCTTGTACATGTACTGGTACACCTTGTACATGTACTGGTACACCTTGTACCAGTACATGGGTCAGTGTTGGGCCCCCTGCTGTTCACAATCTACATAAACGACATAGATGAGGGCATAAAGAGCGACATCGGCAAGTTTGCCGATGACACCAAAATAGGCCGTCGAATTCATTCTGACGAGGACATTCGAGCACTCCAGGAAGATTTGAATAGACTGATGCAGTGGTCGGAGAAGTGGCAGATGCAGTTTAATATAGACAAATGCAAAGTTCTAAATGTTGGACAGGACAATGACCATGCCACATATAAACTAAATAATGTAGATCTTAATATTACGGATTGCGAAAAAGATTTAGGAGTTCTGGTTAGCAGTGATCTGAAACCAAGACAACAGTGCATAAGTGTTCGCAATAAAGCTAATAGAATCCTTGGCTTCATGTCAAGAAGCATAAATAATAGGAGTCCTCAGGTTGTTTCTTCAACTCTATACATCCTTGGTTAGGCCTCATTTAGATTTATGCTGCACAGTTTTGGTCACCTTATTACAGAATGGATATAAATTCTCTGGAAAATGTACAAAGGAGGATGACAAAAGTTGATCCCCATGTATCAGAAACCCCTTTCCCCATGAGGATAGACTAAGGGCCCTGAATCTGCACTCCTCAGAAAGACGTAGAATTAGGGGGGATATGATTGAGGTGTATAAAGGAAGACAGAATAAATAAAGGGGATGTAAATAGTGTGCTGAAATATCTAGCCTAGACAGGACTCGCAGCAATGGTTTTAAGTTGGAAAAATTCAGATTCAGGAAGGATATAGGAAAGTACTGGTTTGGTAATAGAGTTGTGGATGAGTGGAACAAACTCCCAAGTACAGTTATAGAGGCCAGAACGTTGTGTAGCTTTAAAAATAGGTTGGATAAATACATGAGTGGATGTGGGTGGGTGTGAGTTAGACCTGATAGCTTGTGCTACCAGGTCGGTTGCCGTGTTCCTCCCTTAAGTCAATGTGACCTGACCTGACTAGGTTGGGTGCATTGGCTTAAGCCGGTAGGAGACTTGGACCTGCCTCGCATGGGCCAGTAGGCCTTCTGCAGTGTTCCTTCGTTCTTATGTACTAGTATACCTTGTACATGTACTGGTACACCTTGTACATGTACTGGTACACCTTGTACATGTACTGGTACACCTTGTACATGTACTGGTAGTAAATAAATACAGCAGGAGACGGTAGACAACACTTCCTCCGAAACTCTTGCTTAAATTAAACATTTTATTAATTAAATCGTGTGCACTTGTGTTGAAGGTACAGACTAGCAGATGTTATATAGCAACAGTACATTATATATTGAGCTATATTATAAGTAACGAATAGAAAAGATGATAGAAGTTGTCTATAATATTTATGTAATTAAGTGAAGACGTTGGAACACAGTGAACTGGACAACAACACTTGTAAACAGTGAGGAATCTGTTGTATCTCTCATTATGTGTCCTCCCCCGCCCCTGCGGGTTTACCACCGCTTGTCATCCGTCAGGCTGGATCATCATCTTCACGGATTTTGATCCAAGGAACTACACTGATCAATAGTTATTGTGTATCTAAACTGACTCTCCCACAAGCTGTGTCACCCCTTACGGGTTTATGCTTCCCAGTGGTATATAGGTGAGTATGATACATACATTAAAAGTATGATACATATATTACGAGTGTGATACTTACATTAGGAGTAAGATACATATTTAGAGTATGATACATATTTAGAGTATGATACATATTTAGAGTATGATACATATTTAGAGTATGATACATATTTAGAGTATGATACATATTTAGAGTATGATACATATTCAGAGTATGATACATATTCAGAGTATGATACATATTCAGAGTATGATACATATTTAGAGTATGATACATATTTAGAGTATGATACATATTTAGAGTATGATACATATTCAGAGTATGATACATATTCAGAGTATGATACATATTCAGAGTATGATACATATTCAGAGTATGATACATATTCAGAGTATGATACATATTCACAGAATGATACATATTCAGAGTATGATACATATTCAGAGTATGATACATATTCAGAGTATGATACATATTCAGAGTATGATACATATTCAGAGTATGATAAATATTCAGAGTATGATACATATTTAGAGTATGATACATATTCAGAGTATGATAAATATTCAGAGTATGATACATAAGATAAGATAAGATAAGATTTCATTCGGATTTTTAACCCCGGAGGGTTAGCCACCCAGGATAACCCAAGAAAGTCAGTTCGTCATCGAGGACTGTCTAACTTATTTCCATTGGGGTCCTTAATCTTGTCCCCCAGGATGCGACCCACACCAGTCGACTAACACCCAGGTACCTATTTGCTGCTAGGTGAACAGGACAATAGGTGTAAGGAAACATGTCGGAATTTCCACCCGCCGGGAATCGAACCCGGGCCCTCCGTGTGTGAAGCGGGAGCTTTAGCCACCAGACCACCGGGCCACACAAATGATACATATTCAGAGTATGATACATATTCAGAGTATGATACATATTCAGAGTATGATACATATTCAGAGTATGATACATATTCAGAGTATGATAAATATTCAGAGTATGATACATATTCAGAGTATGATACATATTCCTAGTATGATAAATATTCACAGTATGATACATATTCAGAGTATGATACATATTCAGAGTATGATACATATTCAGAGTATGATACATATTCAGAGTATAATACATATTCATAGTATGATACATATTTAGAGTATGATAGATATTTAGAGTATGATAGATATTTAGAGTATGATAGATATTTAGAGTATGATAGATATTTAGAGTATGATAGATATTAGAGTATGATAGATATTTAGAGTATGATAGATATTTAGAGTATGATAGATATTTAGAGTATGATAGATATTTAGAGTATGATAGATATTTAGAGTATGATAGATATTTAGAGTATGATAGATATTTATGAGTATGATAGATATTTAGAGTATGATAGATATTTAGAGTATGATACATATTTAGAGTATAATACATATTCACAGTATGATACATATTTAGAGTATGATACATATTCACAGTATGATGCATATTTACAGTATGATACATATTCACAGTATGATACATATTTAGAGTATGATACATATTTAGAGTATGATACATATTTAGAGTATAATACATATTCACAGTATGATACATATTCACAGTATGATACATATTCACAGTATGATACATATTTAGAGTATGATACATATTTAGAGTATGATACATATTCACAGTATGATACATATTTAGAGTATGATACATATTTAGAGTATGATACATATTTAGAGTATGATACATATTCACAGTATGATACATATTTAGAGTATGATACATATTTAGAGAATGACATATTTAGAGGATAATACATATTTAGAGTATGATACATATTTAGAGTATGATACATATTCACAGTATGATGCATATTTAGAGTATGATACATATTCACAGTATAATACATATTTAGAGTATGATACATATTTAGAGTATGATACATATTTAGAGTATGATACATATTTAGAGTATGATACATATTTAGAGTATGATACATATTTAGAGTATGATACATATTTAGAGTATGATACATATTCACAGTATGATACATAGAGTATGATACATATTCACAGTATGATACATATTTAGAGTATGATACATATTTAGAGTATGATACATATTTTAGAGTATGATACATATTTAGAGTATGATACATATTTAGAGTATGATACATATTCAGAGTATGATACATATTCAGAGTATGATACATATTCAGAGTATGATAAATATTCACAGTATGATACATATTTAGAGTATGATACATATTCACAGTATGATACATATTCACAGTATTATACATATTCAGAGTATGATACATATTCAGAGTATGATACATATTCACAGTATGATACATATTTAGAGTATGATACATATTCAGAGTATGATAAATATTCACAGTATGATATATATTCAGAGTATGATACATATTCAGATTATGGTACATATTCAGAGTATGATAAATATTCACAGTATGATACATATTCATAGTATGATACATATTCATAGTATGATACATATTCACAGTATGATACATATTCATAGTATGATACATATTCATAGTATGATATATATTCAGAGTATGATACATATTCTTTCTCCTATACATAAATGACCTTCCAAATGCTTCACAATTACTCAAACCCACACTATTTGCAGATGACACTACATACGTCTTCTCTCACCCGAGCCCAGTCACGCTAGCCAATACTGTAAATACCGAATTACAGAAAATATCTACCTGGATGAGGACTAACAGACTTACACTAAACATTGACAAAACCTACTTCATTCAGTTTGGTAACAGAGCTACAGATGTCCCTCTTAACATAATGATAAACGGATCACCTATCATAAAGCTAACAGAGGGAAATTCTTTGAATCCACCTTGATAATAGACTCAAATTTCATACACATATACAACAAATTTCTAAGAAAATTTCAAGACTGTAGGCATACTATCGAAGATACGGTACTATGTTCCACAGTTCAGCCCTCCTGGCCCTATATCACTCTCTTATTTACCCCTATCTCACCTATGGAATTTGTGCATGGGGCTCAACAACAATTAACCATCTCAGACCACTATTACCCAACAAAAGGCTGCAGTTAGAATGATAACAAATTCTCACTACAGGCAGCACACTCCACCAATATTCAATACACTAAACCTACTCACCATACAAAACATCCATACTTATTACTGCACCTATTACATACATAGAACACTTAACTCTGATATTAACCCTCCCCTCAAACATCTCCTTGCCAACCTCAACAGAACACATGACCATAACACAAGGCACAGATCACTCTTTGATGTTCCTCGTGTCCATCTCACGCTATGCAAAAACTCAATGCACATAAAAGGCCCTAAAATCTGGAATTCATTACCTGTAAATATAAAAGAAACACTACCTGTTTATAAATTCAAGTCTCTTCTCAAAGATCACTTACTCACTCAAAACCAAATAAATACTGAAAACTGAACCTTATAAATTGTATATCTTAAATGTTTCTCACAATTATATCACATAAATGTTAAACTAAAACCCAATCTAACTTTATTATTTTTTAAATACACTACCTAACAGAATACTCCATACGACTGAATGTACAGCAATGCATGCAACCATATGACCTGTCTTTGTAATACTCATTTGTGCTTTATAGTTATCTGTTTTCAATAATGTAGTATCACTGATTTCATCATTGCTTAGTTAATTTTAAGCCAGCCGACAAAAATGCTAAGGATAGTTTAAGTGGTTTTTGGCAGCTGCTTTATCTGTTTTTGTTGTGTTACATCCTGTATGTGTGCTCACAATTGTCCACCTACCTACCCTAATAATTAAATACATATTCAGAGTAGGATACTTATTCACGTTTGATACATATCACAGTTGTACATATTTCACAGTTGATACATATTAACGTTATGATACTTATTCACAGTATGTTACTATTCACAGTATGATAAATATCTACAAGTATGAATATATTTTTCAGAGTAATAGTTAACTTATTCAGAGTATGATAATATTCAGGATATGATACATTGTACCAGTTGATTAGTTTCTGGTATGATACCTATTACATGTTATGATACATATTACCAGTATGATACATATTCACAGTATTGATGCATCATTAGGAGTATGATTCCAATTCACTGCTTGAATAAATATTCACAGTATGATACATATTCACAGAATGATACTTATTCACAGCGGTGATACATATTCACCAAGTATGAATACATATATCACAGTATGATAAATATTTTATCAGTATGATACATATTCAGGAGTATGATACAATCATCAGAGTACTGTACATATTAGATTTGATACATATTCAGAGTATGATAATATTCACAGTATTGTTACTATTCACAGTATGAATTAAATTCGAGTTTGATAATATTAGGGTATGATTAATTATTCAGGTATGATACTTATTACGTTATGATTTATTCAGACCCTACTGATACTTATTCACAGTATGATTATTATTCACAGTATGATTTATATTCAGAGTATGATACATATTCAGCAGTATGATATTTTTCTCAGTATGTTACATATTCAGAGTTATGATACTATTCACAGTATGATAATATTCCCAGTATGATGATTTTCAGAGTTTGATAATTATTCAAGTATGATACATATTACAGTATGTTACATATTCTGAGTTTGATTCATATTCAGGGTATGATACATATTCACAGTATGATACATATTCACAGTATGATACATATTCAGAGTATGATACATATCCACAGTATGATAAATATTCACAGTATGATACATATTCAGAGTATGATACATATTCACAGTAGATACATTTTCACAGTATGATACATATTCAAGTATGATACATATTCGAGTATGATGCATATTCAGAGTATGATACATATTCACAGTATAAATAATATTCACAGTATGATACATATTCAGTATGATACATATTCAGAGTATGATACATATTCACAGTATGATACATATTCACAGTATGATACATATTCACAGTATGATACATATTCAGAGTATGATACATATTCAGAGTATGATACATATTCACAGTATGATGCATTTTCAGAGTATGATACATATTCACAGTATGATACATATTCACAGTATGATACATATTCAGAGTATGATACATATTCACAGTATGATACATATTCACAGTATGATACATATTCACAGTATGATACATATTCACAGTATGATAAATATTCACAGTATGATATATATTCAGAGTATGATATATATTCAGAGTATGATACATATTCAGAGTATGATGCATATTCAGAGTATGATGCATATATTCAGAGTATTATGCATATACATATTAATGTTCCTGACAGTACTGGAGATAACAAGAGTTACCACAATACACAAAGTTGCTAAAATATACAAAGGTTAAGGATTAAGGATTTTATTTTCTTGCATAGTTTACAATGTGTAATTACAACATTAATACACTACCTAACAGAATACTCCATTCTACTGAATGAAACAATGCTACAACCATATCCCTGTTTTGAAATCTCACTGTGTTTATAGTAATTGTTTACTTTAATTTTTTTTCCCCTGATTTCATCATTGTTTTAATCTTAAGTTAATTTTAACCCACCCGAATGCTTGAAGTAAAATTTGGCTTTGGCAGGCTTTTTATCTGTTTTTTTTGCCCCCTTGTATGTGTGCTAAATGAAATAAATAAATAATAAATAAATAATTTGCTAAGTACAAAGAAAGCCAGTATCCGAGGCTTTTTTTGGGGCAATGAACCAATTGCTTTACCGACTTTTAACCCTTTGAGGGTTTCCCCCGACAAATAGGTTTTCGACCAGGGGTTTTTACGTACTGTAACCTAAATTCTAGGCCCCAAATTGTAGGAGAAAGTGGGAGGTACAATGAAAAAAAGGGTTATGGGTCAATGGCACAGTTTATAAAAAAAATCCGCAGCACACAGTGCATAAGAAAAAAAAAAACTTTTAAAGTTTTTTTTAATAAAACAGCGCTTTGGGATTATTTTCGTATGGTTTTATTGTTTTATTTAGTTTTCTTGTCTATTTTAAGAAAGAAAACATATTTCAGAAATTGAGATGATTTTGACTGATTTTTAAAAGAAAGTACTTTGAAATTTTACTAAAGCACAGAAATTTTGATTTACCAAGTTCAAAAAATAAAAATCATGCCCAAAGGGCCCAAAAAATCAATGGGGAGTTAATATTCTTTCCCAAATGGCCAAAATTATTTTACCCTTTTTTTTCATAATGCAGCAGTCCATAACAGTAAAATCTTCATTTTTGTGAGAATAAAAAAATTTAAAGTGGAAAACAAAAGAATTAAAAAAGGGGCCCTTTAAAGTGATAAGAACAAAGGGAAAAGACATTTTATGCCCCAATGTCTTTCTTGTTTTTTTCTGGACCCCAAAAAAGGGAAAATTGGATTTTTTTTAAATTTGTTGAAAATTTGGGAAAAATTTCTAAATTCGACCCTGTACTGGGTTGTTGAAATTAGGGCCCAAAATTTTTGAGTTTTTTGGCTTTCCCCCGTTTTTATTTTAAAAATTAAATAATGAAACTTCTGATAATGACAGCAAACTCACACGCCGGCAGACAGGTTTAGAACTGTCGAAAAACCCCAAAAAAGTGGGCTGTCAAAGATACCTTGTAAGTATAAAAACCCCCCGGGGGTGTTATGTCAGCATTTTCATTTTATATGGCAGAAATACTTTTTTGGATCAAAAATGATCACAAGAAAACTGACACACTTCCTGAAGTGTTTGTGTTAAAACCACTTTTGCCACACAACCACAAAACTCCGGGCGTCAGTGTCACCACCTGAGTAAAGATGTCCCAGACGCCCCCCGTGCTCCATGCCGTCACTGCCCCCACAAAAAAAAAAAAAAACCTGACCTATACCTTGCACCTTGTCCCTCCTCGATGAAGCAAAGCAAATGTTGTTTTTTGCTGTCTTAATCATAACAACGTGAACACAGTTTTACATGGTAAAAAAGTGGAGCAGGTTTTTCCTTAATTGTCCTGCAAGTAAGAAGTAGCCCTTTTAAAAAAATACACTTTGCAACACCGCTGCAAGGACAAGGTCTTTGACTCGGGGGCATACATCGTGACATTCCACTCACAGTAAACAAACGCTCGCCCCCTTCTGAGTGGCCCCTCGGGGCTGAAAAGGGCTAAAGGGGGGCTGATACCCCCCCCCTGGAGAAAATTTCCCACACTGGGGGGGGGCGGGGGTTCGCTCAGGGAACTTTCTCACTTTAACATAATTTTTTTTTTCTCACTCGCCCCCCCACGTTGCTTGTCTTTTCTGAACAGTTTTAGTCTGTGTATTTCGGGAAAAATCACTAATTTTGTTTTAAACACTGTGTAATTCAAATGGCACTACTTTATTTTTTGTCTCTTATTTCCTACATTTTGCTCAAAACATCAACTGCCTGAGATTCCTTTGCATCAGGAATATGGCACAATTTTTCCAAGTGGCCATTGGGACCTCGACCATCATTGTCGAAAATCACTAGTCCCCGGGTTTAAGGACTTATATTTTCGGGAACACCACTCCATAGAATGTTTCCTCAATGGGGTGAATAGTCTTCCCCCAAATTTTTCTCCCAACGTTCTCACTTTATTAAAGGTTTTTAAATTTACGTCTGAGTTTCTCAGGTTCAAAAAGTAGGATCCTTTATGATTTCTTTATCATTCAGGGGAGGAACGGTTCGACCCTTTCTGCCGGAGAAATAGAGGACTTAACACTTCTAAATTTCCAACATGGGTAACATAAGTTAAGGTCTTTTGTGACTCTATTTTTATTTCGTACAACTGTACGGAATTCTTCTAAGTCTATTCCGACGAGAAAGTTTTCCCTTTAAAACAACGTTTTACAATGCCGCATTCTTTCATAAAATCCGCCTCCATGGAGATTTAGGGGAAATGTATCTCCAACACATCTGCGTTGATTCACTCTTTTTTACTTCCTGTCAAAGATCTTGCTTTAATAAGCAGCACCACAACAAAGTTCGTTGCATTATCTGAAAATCACGTCGGGGACTGCCCTTCTGGCTGAAAACCCTTTCGAATAATTTGAAAAAAGGGTTTTCAGCAGACATGTCAGTGGCACTTCTAGATGTATTCTGTTGTAGCACAATAAAAAACAGAGTACCCTTGAGGGGAACTTTGTCAACTGTTTTGGGTTAAAATTATTGGTCCAGTGTAATCTCCCACCTTCACCTCAAAGGGAGTATATGAAAAACCCTTTTTCAGAGGAAGGAGGGGACCTGGATCTCCCATACTCGCATATTGTAGTGACGACAAGTAACCAGTCCTTTATTTGTTTTTTCACACTTTGTCACCTTAGGTATCCAGTGGGATGTCGTTATGACAAAGTGTTCACTACCCCCCCCAGTAACACGTTACTGGGGGCTTTTGCACAATCTTTTTGTTAGCCAATATTCTGGGGATCAATTTTGGGATGTAGGGCTTCTTTAGTAGTGAAAAATTAGAATTCTTCCTCGAAAAATTTAATCTTTTCTGATCGAGATAAAGTCCTAAAAAAATTAATCATGACAGGTTTTTTTGGGATTTATCTTGTTTTTTCTAAAAATTTAATATTCTGTAGAGAAAACGTCTTTCTTATTATTTTTCACCCATATTAATGGGTTCAAGACTTTCCCAAAATCGGGTTTAATTCCTTTAATGAAAAAAAAGACAAAGCTGTAACTCTTAAGAGTTTCCCCAAAAAATGAGAAATTTAGACCCATAAATGACATTTCTGTTGTGTCTGCAGTATTACACAATTTATTTCTGCTGTGTTCAGCAGACTGTTTTTTCGGGCAAAAATGTGGTTTTTTGCTGAGGCCAGTTTTTTTTTCATTAGAGACCGTTTGGCCGGGAGCCATTTTTATTACCAAAAATTTTCTTGGGGGGGACACCACGTGACAACATGTCAGCTGGATTCCTTGGTAGAGACGGGGAAAAAGATAATCTCTCGCATCTCTTTTATTTCTGCTACTCTGTTCCTTCAAACCCAAACTTACTCTTTATTATTTTTTCCACGGAAATTTTGTTCTTATCACTCCAATCACGGTTTTTCTCATATGGATGATCAAAATTTGTTGAGATGACAGCTAATTTGTACCACATAAGGCTGTCATTCCTTTTGTGGTACTTTTTCGACCTTCAGGGTGTACCCGGCCTTAAAAGTAATTAGTGTATTTCCTTTCAGCATTACTCATGTAAGCTACAGCCCAAACCTCGGGTTGACCATCACAGAACACATGAAATGTGTATTTGTTTCCCTCTTGACCTATTTGTCGGGGAAATTTAAATTTTTGATAAGTTGTTTAAACCCTTTGGGTTTTTCACCCCATCTTGACTCATTTCAGAGGCAAGTTCTCATCCCTCCAATTTTGATTTTTCCATGCATTTTGCATAAGCATTTTACCTTTTGTGGTAATTGGTGAGACACCCCTAAGGAAAAAAACTTTGTATCCCTCGACATAAACTACTTTTTAGTGAGTTACTGCATGTTTTATTTTTTTATCCTTTTTGAGCCCAAAAGTCTTCCTGGTGTTCCAGTTAAGTCCCAGCATTTTGTTCAATCGGGAAATTTTCATTTTTCGGGGAAATCTTTTTTGAAAAGTTCCCTTAATTCTTTGAATTTGTTTTCCCACCCTTTAGGGCATGTTTGCTTTTTTCATCTCCTTGTTAGCTTCTCTGTATAAGGATTTCAAATCCTCCTCTTATTCACAGTACCTTGAAGATTGTCCACATAGAAACTTTTCTTTAAGACTTTTTAAAGGGGACTTTCAGATTTCTTCAAATGTGTTTTTAAGTAGCTTCTAGAAAAAAATGGAGAGGATTTTTTGGGCCACCAAATAATCTGATTTGAAACGATAAGTTTTCACAGGACTTTGAGGACCCCTGTGGATTTTTTCAGGCCCACAAGAATCGAGTATAATCCCTCTATCTATTTCTTGTAGCCCCTCCTTAAGAAACTTGGGAAATATCCGCCCCCGGTTTAGGGAAATATGGGGTTTGTGCGAAATTCTAAGCACCTCCCAAAAATTTTCAGGGGGGGAAGCCAAAATTGGTTTTTAAGGGGGGGGAATTTTGGGGGGGGGGGGTTTAGAATTTTTTGCCCGGTGGGGGGAAAAATTGGGTTTTGTTTTTTTTGGGAAAAGAAAAGCCCAAGCAAATTTTCATAAAATCATCCGGGGCTGTTTTGTTTTTCCCTTCCAAAGTGGAAAGCGGTTTTGGGGTTTTTTTGGGAAAAAATTAGTCCCATTTTTAAGCGTGCCAAAAATGGGTTTAAAGTGGAAATCTTTGGGTTTTTAATTAATAATTTCCCATTTTTATTGGTTTTATTTCTTCCAGTAATGAAAATTTTTGTTTGGGGTACATGACGGGGTTTTATTCCGAACTAGTACATTTTCCACTAAAAAATACGTTCTTCCCACTTTGAGAGGGAATGGGACCACAAATCATGGGCCTCCGCTGTTTTCAGAAATGAACATCTGTTTATTTACTTTTTTTTGCAAAAAAACAGTAAAAATAATCACTTCCAAGATTAAATCAATTGGGCAAATTTTGTTCCTCTGTACGTCGGGACAGGCAATTTGCCCTTAGCTGCTTTCAGTGCGAAAACGTTTTTTTTAATTTCCCTGGATCTGCACAATTTAGGCAAATCACACTACCACAGCTTCTACGTCTTTTCCTTTTCCTAACCAACATGATTCGGCTAGTCAAGCTTTTTACCAAAATTTGTGGAAAAAACCGCTATATCAACTGTATTTTTGGGAAGGGTGTTTTTTCATTTCTGCAACACTGATCTTTATAAGGCCTTTTTGAGCCCTTTATCAAATAGTGTTTTCACATTGGTTTTGTTAATTTATTTGATAACTCAACTCGAGCTATCGGGAGGCAGTTTCTTTAAACTTTTCCCACATTTAATCGTTGCTGTTGACTTCCATTCTGTGGGAAATCGCGCTGTTCAGCAAAATATTTGGGTAAACTGTATGATGCTACCCTTGCTTTAAAAAACTTCTTTTATGACATTTTCCTCCCTTTGTTTTACCTAAACCTGATGCATCTTTTCAGCTGATGAACCCCTTGTTTTCGTGCCCCACTGTGTGTATTTAATACAAACTGTGCCCAATTGGGTTCCCTCACAAAGTACACATTTTTGGGGACTTTATGTTGACAGTTTGTTTACTGCTTTTATTTACAAAAAACCCCTTTATAAATGCCATATGGGTTTCCCTTTGTGGTTTTAGTGGGAGTAGGGAACCTTTTTAACTGATTGAAGGTTTTTTATCCCGGGATTTTTGGATTTTTCATCTTTTCTCTTGCTTGCATTCATGAAACTATTGTTTTAAACCTTGCTAATTTCTTACAAGTGAAATAGCGTTTATTGAACATAATATTTAATCGTTCAAAGTTTTTTGGTCAGCTTACCTGACAATACCACTGTAAACCAATCACTTGTCTTTGGCAAATTTTGCTCTAAGACTGAGACTATTGTCTAAATTAATTCAAAAAAGCCTTAATTTTGAAAAACAAAGTTTGGGTGGCTTTTTAAGCTTGATATTAAGACTGCATGCAAAATCAAGCCTTTTCAGCATCGAAAAATTGTCTGCTAAGACACGTAAGGCATTTTATAATTACCTTTAACCCACCGGAAATGACTTAACATTCAAGGGTTTTCCCTTCACAAGACATTTTAAGGGAATTGAAATTGGGGAAACCATCTATGTCATTTTGTGAATTTACTATGGATTGAAACCCCCTAATAATTCTTCAAATTAAGACCTTGGAAAATAGGGAATGACAATGTAGGGAACTTGGGAAATTGACACTTGTTTTTGTTACAGGGGTTTAAAAGGTGTTTGACCACTAGTTACGTAGGTCTCTGTACAGAGTTTTGCGCAGAAAACCGTACCCTTCCCCTTAATTGTTGATCACTAAAAAATCCCAAAAAATTTTTAATTTCATCCCCGATGGGGTCGATTTAAGAATTTTTTTTCATTGTTAAGCTGAATTAATTTTTTTCATCGTTTTTGGGAAATAACAAAATTGACCTCAAAAACATCAAATCTAGTTTGTACTGAGTTAATCCTAGACAGACGAAATTAGAAAATTTCTAATTGTGTAAACTTTGTCTGAAAAAATGAAACGAGGTTTTTTCAAACAACCATTTTTTGGGATAAAATGAAAATTTTTAGCACCACACTTAGAGGTTTATAAAAAAACCCGTACTGCAAAAGCAGCTGAGTTTTTGTTTGTTTAAGTCAGCAAAATCGAGTCAGACACCCACGACCCCCACTAACTTAACCTCAGGGTCAATGACCATGAAGGGTACAGCGACATGTGGCTGGTGTTTATGGCTTGTGTGCGTGTCACCGACCACGAGGGTTAAACTAAATAACGATTTATAAAACCTCATTTCCATACCTAAAATGCACTGATAACTGTAATCACACGTGAATATTCTTACACATATAAAATTTCACTGAAAAATTTGAAAGCTTACACTTTATATATAAGTTTCCCTTTTAAAATAAAAGGGAGACTATAAGAAACAAACTTTACACAATCTTGTCTCTTAATTTCTGTCATAAAAATTAAAACACTATGGGAAAAATACCTCAGACAAACAACACACTTGGGTGTTGTCTTTAACACGATTTCAAAACTGGGGCAGTTTATAGGGTGCCGGATCCCCCCCCGTCTTCTTGTTGGGGGAGTCCCCCGCCCCCGGGTTTCGTGGGGAGCGCCCTTTTCTTTTAGCTGCCCATTCTCTGTGATTGATTGAGGGATCATTTATACTGTTATATTTTAAAACGCTAGTTTTTAAAAAATTTTTTCGAAGGGAAAATTGGCTCATATTATTTTTACCTGTATACAACATATTTTTTGGGCCACAGTGGGTCTTTTTTTCCTTCGAAAGGGCCAAAAATCGTTGAGAATTTTTGGCCTTACCTGCCGTGTTTTTTTATAACTATATATAATGAACACTTAGCTGATAAAAGACAGCAAATTGTCTACACGGCCGCCCCCGCAGACAGGTCTAAAGCTTCGAAACCATCACACAGTGGGGTGTCAAAAGATACAAATTTTTAAGTATAAAAACCCCTAGGGGTGTTTTTTTTCACATATTTCATTCGATAGGGGACGAAATACTTACTTTTTTGGGCTCAAAAATCCACACCTTACTGCCGATTATAGGTTGATTCAAACTCCTTGGACTCAAAAATTGCCCAATCCCCCATCACAAGAAATTTTTGAACAAAACCTGCCTTTGCGGAGCTTTGGGGTTTCCAACACCTTTTGACAGATATCGGGGCTTTAAGAAGCTGAAGTTCCTTGGATGTCCACGTCTTCCATGTCTAGGAAAAAAACGTTCCACAAACTTTTTTCACAATTTTCCAAAAGGGGGGGGGGGGGGGGGGGGAAAGGGAAAAGGGGAAAAAAAAAAAAAAATGGGGGGGGTTTGGGGGGGGGGGGGGGGGGGGGGGGTTTTTTTGGGGGGGGGGGGGGGGAAAAATTAATGTTTTTTTGGTAAAGTGGGGGGGGGGATTTTTTAATTTTAAGTGAATGAGTTTTTAAAAAAAAGTTGAAAAGTGAAGGAAGAGGATTTGTATGGATTAATGTGTCAATAAATCCCAGCATAAAAAAAACGCTGCCCCTCTATGGCCCCTCGGTGAAAAGGGGGAAGGGGGGAAAGGGGGCTGTCGCCCACCCCCGGGGAAAAATTCCCCCAAATTTTTAATTTAAAATGACGGATTTTTAAATTGAAAAGGTGGTTCTTAAAACATCGTAAAAAAAGGGGTTTTCTAGTGAAAAATTATTTATTTGCAAAAACAGTGGAAAAGGCCGAAAAAGGGGGTAAAAGTGGCCGAAGCGATCGCTCCCGGAGAATTTCCCAAAATTCCTAATTTTTTAACAAATTTAAATTTTGGGTCTTGGAATTTTATTTGAAAATGAATCTGTTTATACCTTTTTTTTTTCACCCATACAGTAATTGGCAAAGACCAAATTTGATTTTTAATTTAAACATACCAGGAAATTTAGCTATTCTAGCTCAAATACATGAAAACTAAAATTTAAATTAACCTTAGTCAATTAAAAAGATAGTCTTGCACCTTAATTTTTTTTATAAATTAGTTTTTACTATTTGTACTTTTGTTTTTTCTAGCCAAACATTGACAATAAACATTTATTATGTTTATTAGTGTCTATCTCTTTTTAAAAGAAAAAGTGCTTTTGCGGTATACTTATCCAAACCTCCCACCACTACAGAAATCAGTATTTGAACTCACCCCAAAAATACGGGAAAAAAAAACCCCTATTTAAACCCAAAAATAATGACACGTTTTCCCCCATAACTAACACACAACAAAACTTATTGGAAATTAAATGCCTTATTAAACCCGCATCACAACCAACACTATCCAAAAAACTGCTCAAAGTCCTATCTTCTTTAAATACAACATCAGGGCCCTTTAACAAAAACAAAGAGCCTCCGGCACTCCTTTTTTCATAAAGACACCCTTCTCCCATTATTCTTACTGGACCTGGGTTAAGCAGGGCACAATTGATATCACCCCACAACCGCAGGGGGTCCTCGAAAGGGGTTTGGGAAAAAGGGGGTAAAGGAGGTTTTTTTGGCAGGGGGTTGGCTTCCACAAGCATGCATGAGCAGTTAGATAGGGTGAATGGAGCAAATTACTTGGGACCACATCGTTGGAAGGGGGACAGGGTAATATTTAGGAAGGGGTTCAGGGAAACCGGTTATTTTCATATATCGGACTTGATCCGGAAATGGGAAGTAAATGCCTGCACTTTTAAAAGGGGTGGTTTGGGGGAAATTTGGGAGTTTGGAGGGGTATTTTGTATCTTTTTTACGTATTCTTTTAAAAATGTTGTATTCGGGCACCTCTGCAAAAGCAGGATAAGTGTAGTGTGGTGAAAATGTTTAATGATGAGAAAGTATTTTCTTTTGGGGGTTTTTTTTTTTTTTGGGTCACCCTGCCTCGGGGGAACGGCCACTTGTTGAAAAAAAAAAAAAAAATACATACACAAATGCCTGCTAATACTTTGCAGAAAAAGCTCGAGAATTTTTTGTCTTTGCACATAAAAAAGAAAGCCCACAAAAATGCACACACACTGGTTTATGTGGAGGAGTGTGAAACACCATTTTGATGACACCATGTTTTAAAAAGTTCCAAAAAGCGCAGATCTTTTAGGAATATTCCCTGACTATATTTGGGATATTATTTTAAAAATAATGTAATAAAAAATTTTTTTGTATTTTTTGTTTTTTTAAACAAGTTTTTTTAAACAATTATTATAATTTTGTTTGTGTGCTTATTTTGTTTATAAACGGTAATATGAAAATTGCACCTACTTTGGGCCAAGCCACATAATTAGTAAAAAATAAAATGTAACAAAACAACCCCCTTTAAATACAATAAAAAAAGTTTTCCTGGTGAGCGCAGTCGCCGCTGTTGCCATACGCGGCTCTTTTCTGCAAACTTCACAACCTATATCTCGTAAGTACGATGGCATTTTTTTTTTTTGGACAAAACACTCAGAAAAATAATTTTAACATTTTCATAAGAAAAAAATATTTTTGTTTTTTTTCGAATATTGGCGACATAGAATGACAGTTTCAGAGAGGGGCCTGAAACGGGTCAAAGGTTAATGTAAAATAAGACATTTAATGTGCCAAAGAGTGATTATTATTAAATATACATTTAGGTCCCATTTTAACGTTTTCCCGCTAATACAGTCAATTCAAATTATGACCAAAACTCTATACGCCCCCCCCACCTGACTTTCTAATACGGTCATGGTGCCCCACCCGGTTTGTTTACATTCTCTGTGAGATCCGTAAACATTAAGTCTTTATATTATGTCTGAAACTCCAAAATTTCAAGTGTTTTTTAAAAGTTATTTCATATTTATATATATACTCTGATAACTACACAGTGGACCCCCTCATAACGATCACCTCCTAATGCGACCCAATTATATAAGTGTATTATGTAAGTCGTTTGTACGTGTAATGTTGGGGGTCTGAAATGGACTAATCTACTTCACATAATCCTTATGGGAACAAATTCGTCAGTACTGGCACCTGAACATACTTCTGGAGTGAAAAAATATCGTTAACCGGGGTCCACTGTATTTAGGTACAGTAGGGCCCCACTTATATGGCAGGTGGGTTCCAGCTCCCGCCGTAAAGCGGAAATTGCCGTAAAGTGGAACACCCTTTTTTTTTCCCTTTATAAATGCATACAAATACTAGATAACAAGTTTACACTAACATATATAAGTTTGCAATAGAATAGGCATTAAAAACAATAAAAAAGTAAAATACACACATAGGGGACTCATTACTTACCTTAAAAATTTGTAGTCTTTAACTAGGTGAGACAAGTAGTATTTATTGTAAAAAACAAGTGTGGTTGAAATGGATGTTCAGCTGGGCTACCATACCAGGCCATTTAAACCCCCAATAATATTCTACGATATTAAGAATCCCAGAGCAATAAAATGCATGTACAGTTCACTCATTACTTACCTTAAAATATTTGTAGTCTTTAATGTAGGGTCAGGAGTGATAAAAAACGAGATAAAATGAATAAATAGAGAGAGAGAGAGAATGAGTACATGAGAGAGGACAGGTGCAGAGTTATGTAAACAAACCAGGCGAACGTAAGTAAATGAGACTCGGTGATTATTTAATACATTACAGTGGACCCCCGGTATTCGAAAATTAAATCCATTCCTGAGAGCTCATCGAATACCGAAAATATCGAAAAGCGAATCAATTTTCCTCATAAGAAATAATGGAAATCAAATTAATCCGTGCAAGACACCCAAAAGTATGAAAAAAAAAATGTTACCACATGAAATATTAAGTTTAATGCAATAGAATAATTACAGTAACAACAATAACAATAGAACAATTGACACTTACTTTTAATGAAGATCTGGTGATGATTGATGGGATGGGAGGAGGGAGAGGGTTAGTGTTTAGAAGGGGAATCCCCTTCCATTAGACTTGAGGTAGCAAGTCCTTTTCTGGGGTTACTTCCTTCTTCTTTTAATGCCACTAGGACCAGCTTGAGAGTCACTGGACTTCTGTCGCACAACATATCTGTCCATAGTGGCCTGTATCCCCGTTCCTTTATGACATTCCTAAAGTGTTTCACAACAAGTGTCCAGTGTAATAGTCACCAGCACGGCTGCAATAGCTGTGTTAAGGGTGATTGTCATCAAAAAAGGTTTGCACTTTAAGCCATTCCACACATTCCTTAATCTTTGAAGTAGGCAGTCTTCTTTCAATTTCTCTAATCCCCTTCCTCCGAAGCAGTTTCCTCAGGTGTGGCCTGTTGCTGTTGAGGATGATCTAGCAGCTCATCAGTGGTTAGTTCTTCATTTGTCCTCCTCCAACTCTTCCACATCCCCCACTAAACCTCCAACCCCAAGGACTTCCCCAATGCCACAATGGATTCCTCAACTGGCATAGGCTTCTCAGGGTTAGCCTCAAATCCTTCAAAATCCCCTTTGTCTACACATTCTAGCCACAGCTTTTTCCAAGTGTACAGGAACTTGATGCTTTCCTTGAGGTGGATGACAAAGCACTTTGTCTCGGAAACGCGGAGTCAGAAAGCTAGCTTGTGTCGCCACTCACTCAGTCTTGGCTGGGGGTCTCATGCCACCAACACCTATTGACCATAGGTACATGGTATCATGTTACAGGGTACCATATGTACATTGTACTATAGGTATGGGGAAACCATGCAGTAACAGATAACATATGGTGCAGGGTACCATATGGCACAGGGTACCATGTGGTACAGGGTACCATATGGGGCAGGGGAACATAAAAGTACAGGACACCATATGGTACAGATACAGGGATAACTATGGAAATAAGTCACCTTTACTTTTTGGGTATCCTAGGATTTTATACTTATGCTGCTATGTATAAATCTATGTACTGTAATTGTATTTCTGTACACCTGAATAAACTTACTCAAGTGCATGTGGCATCATAAGTAAGTTTATTTAGTTATACACAAATAAAGTTACATAGAATAAACATACTTAGCAGCATATGTTTGGAGAACCTAGGATAACCCAAAAAAGTCAGACAGACTTATTTCCATTAGGGTCCCTGTACCCTGTACCATATGGTATAATGTGCCATGTGGTACAGTGTACTATATGGAACCATTGTACCATATGATACCATTGTACCATATATACCATTGTACCATATGATACCATTGTATGACATGGCACCAATGTACCATATGGTGCCATTGTACCATATGGCACAATGGTACCATATGGTTCAAAACCAAAGAATTCGTCTTCAGCTCCACTTCCTCATTTTAGAACTGTAAGTTGTGAAGAGGAAGTCAGAATTTGCCTGGAGAGTAAGTGGGGATGAGAGCTTCCTTGCCGCCAGGCACGATAAAACAAAGCTACTTTGCCCGGCATTCCCACAATGCCCTGCGGCGTCCAGATTTTTTCTATGGTGCACACTGACCACCCAGACCCATTCTCTCAGATGTAGGCCTACCAGCCTTCTCGCGCTAGATTTGACGCCGCTAAATTTGGCATAGATCTCGGTTTGGACCCGAATGTAAAGCCGTAGATCTACAGGACGGACCCTGAAAGGGTTAAATGAGACTCGGTGATTATTATTATCATTACTAATATGACGTCTCGAGATATGACACTTACTGATTTTAATGTGTACCTGCATGCCAGCACAGTATGTAAGTTTATTTACGTATAGGTATACATAAGTAAAATTATCAGAGTGTAAAATAAAAATATGAAAAACTTTTAAAAAAACACCCTTTAAATTTTGGGTTTCCAGACATAAATGGAGAGACTTAGTGCTTACGATCTCACAGAGAATGTAAACAAACCGGGTGGGGCGCGGTGACCATATTAGAAAGTCAGGTGGGGGGAGCCGTATAGCGAGTTTTGGTCATAATTTGAAATGACCGTATTAACGGAACACCGTAAAGTGGGGCCCTACTGTACAAGTATACATAAGTAAACTTACACACTGTGCTGGCATACAGGTACATATTAAAATCAGTAAAAGGAGCCCTGGGAGAGAACTTCTGTTGACCTGTTGACGAATGTCTCGACCTTGGAGAGGGATAATAAACGCCTGCTTGTAATGGTGGATAACTTGACGCGGTACTGTGAGCTAGTACCCATTCCTGATTAAACCACAGACTGTTGCAAATGCTTTCCGGGATCATGTTGTTTTCCACATACTTGCCCACATGTCCTTCTGTCAGACAATGGGTCGGAGTTCATAAATGCCACAATGCAGGACTTATGCTCAATATTTAACATTCATCAAGCGCCAGTAGCTCCACGCCATCCTGCAAGTAATGGCCTTGCTGAACGTACAAATCACAAGGTTAATGGAGGTGCTCAGAGTAAAATATTTAATCCGAGTTGTAACCACATGGGATGAGGTCATTCCTGATGTGCAGTGTACCCTAAACTCTTCACACAACAGCTCAATATGTGAGACACCCCATTTTTCATTGTATGGCTATGACAAGCGTTTGCCATATGAAATTCTGTTGGCTCAGCCTACCTACAACACTGACAACATCAACGTCAACAAGATGCAGACTACACAGTATACCTACAGAGAGTATGAGAAAAACCTTAAGAAAGCAACAGATAAGTTTGTCTAATCATACACTATTGCTAAGGAGAGTAAGGTTGAACCAGGTTGCAAAATTAAGTTGCAAAATCCTACACACACTCCAGGTATGCATAAGCTGTTCCCAAATCATTGTCCTATACCGAGTTATCCGACAGCTCTGTGGCAACAAGTTTGAGGTGAGGGAGATTGCCACAGGAGCAACCAAGGAAGCTCACCTTGACCACATGAAGTATATTGACAACGTGGGCAAGGTGAGGTTGAGCTGGAGGAATGTGTATTGCAAAGCTACAACCAGACTGTTACAAGTGACAACCTGTCTACTACTTTCCCCGTCTACTACTGTCTACTACTATGACCAATGATAGTCTTGTAAGGCTACATACCTATGGTCTGAGACCCAGCACAGCAATACATTTCGTGACATTGACATACCTGTCGACTTGTCCAACTCCTAATGCTTACCACACTAACTGTCTTCTCTCTGAAATGGGCAATAATCCTTTCAGGGTCGCAGGCCCTCTCCCAAAACCTGTTATCAGGGTCGGATAAAAATTCGAAAAAAAAAAAAATTCTAATTAAAAGATAGTGTTTTTTTTTCTGAATTATATAGGCTAAACAAAAAATTTTTACCATCAATACTTACCGAGATATGGAGGCGTGAAAGTGACAGAAAATGACTGGCATACGGTAACATCGCCGACTGCTGTCACCCGTATTACTTCATTTATTTTTAGGTACTATTTCTATTATATTTTTTTATTTTTTTTCCAAGTAACTTTTATGGCCTGAGACCAATATGAGCACTATTTTGTAAGTTATTTCTTTTTCTATACTACACAATAACTGCATAAACACTGTTGTCACTGTTTTGTTTACAAAACATATTTACACAAATGAACAATACAAAATGTTGTTTATTACTATTTTTCTATATTTTGTTTACACATATACATCACAGGACATGTTTTTAGAAGTTCTGCAGTCTGTGGAAGTCTTTGAAACATGGTGTCATGCACAATGGTGTTTTACACTCCTCACACATAAAACGAGTGTCTCTGTGTTTTTGGGCATTTTTTTTTTTTTATGTGTACAGATGTAACACCTCTAATGAGCCTTTTTCTTGAAAGCAGTAGCAGGCAGTTTTGTTAGGAAGTGATCACCATGCTTCAACGAGAAGGTAGTTGTTGATAATTTCGTGGGCGGTTTTCTATTGCAGATGCTGTTCCTTGTACTTGATTATTATTTGTCTGATGACAGACACACAAAATTCGCCATATGGTGGTTTGTTTTCTGGTCCTCATCTTTATATATTATAAGCATTGAGCATGGAAAATGTCCAGAATATGGAAAAAGAGTTTTTATGTGCCACTATAACTTGCAAACCCAATCTGCATGTCACATTTGTCCACTGAATGCATATTGAGGGTGTAATCAGTCACAGCTGCAGGTTTTAGAATGGGTTCAATGCTTTCTCTATGCTGCCTGCCAGGTGTCTGCCATTTCATTAGGGTGAACTGATGACAACAGTGTGACATCTCGTTTGTCAATGCCACCGAAATGCCATGATGTCATTGGCAGCAAAGGCCTGCACCTCACCTCTACGAGTGCCAGCGTCAAACCTGGGTATATGTTTACGATTTGCATGCACTGTGCCACACACATCTGTCATGTTCACTCACAAGAAATCACTGAGTAAAGGGCTTGTGTACCAGTTGTCAGTATATAAAATATGTCCTTACCAAAATATGGTTCCATCATTGTTCTAACCACATCACCGGAGATACCCAGTAACTTCCTGGTATCTCGCAATGTATTACTTCCAGTATACACAATCATATCCAATACAAAACCACTGTAACAATGACTCAAGAAATCGTAATGACACGATTGCAAACAAACCATACCCCCGTCTGGGATTGAACCCACGACGGGCAGGAGTTGTGAGACTCTATGACCGCAGGTTCAATCCTGGCCGGGGGTATGGCACTGTAACAATCACAAAGCACAAAACAATTTTATACCAAAGCGTTTCCTCTTGCTTGTATGTATTGCTTGAATCAGAGTCTTCCTTTGAAGAGAATCAAAGACTCATCATAACAAGCTTCCGAAGGGAAAAAATACATATGAATTTTTTGTTTTTAGATAAC
>NC_069432.1:547287-594797 GCF_026875155.1 Cherax quadricarinatus
GGGCTTTTGGGCATTACGCCATGGCACATTTCAAAGGTTTTGCAATTGTTTATATAATTGATTTTTTTGTTTAGGATTTGGGGGATTGTGTGTGATTTAGTTGAGAGGGGGGCCCCCTTTTAAAATGTTGGGGTTGGGGAATGATGGGTTTTGTGGGGGGGTGATTTGTTTTTAGGATTTGTTTTATGATTGGGGGATGTTAGTGCTATTGTCTTATTCTTTGCTGGTTTATCCCCCCCTTTGTATGGGGCTTTTCTGTTTTTTTTTAGTAATGAGGGACGACCCCCGTGTCCATGCCCCCCTTCCCAAAGGTGGAAAAGGCTCGGATAGGGGCTTTTTGCATTTCTTGATGAACACAGAGTTCCATGAGTCTGGCCCTGGGGCAGATGCAGGGGCATGTCATTTATCGCCTTTCAAGTCATTTGCGTCGGGATAACATCGGATAGGCTTGTGTTTGTAAAATTTTTTTTTGGCTCTCTCAAAAAAAAATTCTTTTGGTCCCTTCGACTTCAGTCGGGGTTAGCGGCTTGCTAAAAACTGAGTCATTTGGGACTTGAGTAGCCACTCATTTCCTTGCTGTCATCTGTGTAGGACCCATCTTTTTTAAGTAGGGGCCCAATACTGGACGTTGTTCCGATTTTGATTTGGCATGGGAGAAAAAATATTTTGGTTTTCTTTCGATTTCATTTATGGCTTTAGTTTTTCCCGGATTCCTGACCCTAAAGGATTCTTTAGCTTAAGTTCGATGCTTGCTATTTCTCTGCCAGTGTCTCCCTGCGCATTTAGATATTTTGACCTTTTTTTAGCCGCTCTTTTATTTTTTTTTTTCCGTCGCCGAAAAGGAGCGCCTGTCTCTTTCTTTTTTACATTACTCCCCTTTTTCTTAGAAATAAGCCTTTGTGCATACATCGATGCCACCGAGTTAATTGTTCAAAGGCAAAGTTTGGGTCTGTGTTGCTTTGTATATTTTCCCCCAGCTTATATCGGTTAGGACTTGGTTTACTTGGCCCACTTTATTTTTTTGTTATTAAAGTTAAATTTTTGGTAATGCTCCCTCATGACTATCTCATTTTGTGGGTCTGGGGCTCCATGCATACTGTTGAACCCAATTAGTTGTGATCTGAGTATATTTTTTTTATATGGTGACATTTCTTATCAGATCATCATTGTTAGTGAAGATGAGGTCTATGTTTTCCATCTTGTGGGCTCTATTATTTGCTGGTTTAAATTGAATTTTGTGCAGAGTTTTTAAAACCCTCGTGGAGTGGAGTTTTTCAGAGCTGCCTCCTGGTGTTATTTCGCAACAAAATTTTTTGCTATTTTCCCTCCATTTTAGGTCCCTTAAGTTAAAACCCCCCCGGGGCAAGATTTGGTGCAGGAGCGGGAAGATTTTCCAGCGGGGTCAATTTTTTAACATTTTTTTTCCTGGAATTGCTGGGATGTTGCACCCGGAGCTTGTAGACTACCACAATGAAAAAAGGTTTTGGTTTCCGACCTTTAGCTAAAACTTCCACTACGTCATTTGGGGCTTTAAAGCTTTCTGTGCAAACAAGGACTCTGCAATGTACGGGCCCAAACCCCCCCCTTTTCCCTTTTCACTCTGTACATCTGTATAGTTGTAACCGGGGATCCATATTTTCGTTGTCCAATTTATCCTTTTATGTGGGTCTCAGTAAAAGCCGCAAACTTTCCCCTTTTCCCTCTGCAACGTCCACGGATAAAAGTATTTTTTTGTTTGTAGTGGCTTTAGCCCTGATATTTGCAAAAAAAGAATGTTATGGGCTGGTGGTTTTGTTGGTACTGGGGGGGGATTTTTTTTCCCGGCATTATACTGTATCTTTTTGGTTTGGAGGGAGGCCATCGTTGTGGTTCCACTCCAGGAATGACTGGATTTGGGTACGATTTTCCCCTTTTTCCCCCATTTTTTTTTCCTTCCTGGCACAAAAAAACCCCTCTCCCTCTTGAGTGGGTGGCTACCCAGGTTTTCCCCTGGCCTGGATTTTTTTTGTATCTTTTTTGCCCCCTTTTAGGGTATGCCTGGCAATTTAAGTTATAGCACTCTTTCCTGTACTGAAGGGGTACAATTTCAGGGTGAAAAAGCTTACGGGAAGGGGTTTGTTTTTTCCCTGTTTTCTTTGGGGCAGGCATTTTCTAGGGGGGTCATAGTTGCATGTCCCATCTTTTTTTTCCAGATTTCCCATGCCACAGATACCAATGCATATAGTACGGGTTTGGTTTTTCCCTTGCCTTGGGTTTCTGTGACTGTTTCCTGTTGGTGCATGTTTCCCTGTCTTACTTCTATCCTCCCTAGCACCAACAATGGAGCCCCCCCACCCGTTTTTTTGGGAATTTATCCTCACTATTGCTATGGAGTCCCCCTTGTTTGCTATTTCCCGCGGTGTTTCTAGTTTGCAAATTGGTTTTTCTTATCTTTGACTACACTGTTTCCCTACAAAAGGCTCCTGCCCCTATGAGGTCATTTTTAAAGTATTCCTTCCTGCTATAAATTTCCCCACTCCCTGGACAAAATCTCCGTTCACCATTTTTTGTCTCCCAGGACAGTATCTCCAGCTTCCCATTTTTTGTCTCCCAGGACAGCACCCCCAGCTTCACCATTACGTCCCCAGACAGTATCCCACTCACCATTTTTTTTGTCTCCCAGGGCAGCCCTCCAGCTTCACCTTTCTGTCTCCCAACAGTTTTCCAGCACACCATTTCTGTCTTTCCCCGGACGCCCTCCCCGCTTAAATTACTGTCTCCCAGGACACCTCCAGCTTCACCATTACTGTTCCCAGGACACACCTAGCTTCACCATTACTGTCTCCCAGGACACACCCCCCACTTTACCATTACTGTCTCCCAGGGCAGCACTATCAGCCCCCAAATTTTCTGACTACCAGGACATCCCTCCAGCCTTTCAGTTTATGATACATGGCCAGTATCAATGGCAGTACCATTCAGCCCAGACATTTTATGTTCCATCTGTTGTAGAAAGTTCCAGGTTTTCTATGAAACCTTTGATGTTGTCCTCTTTTAATACCCTTGTGATTTTAGTCCACATTTTTCCTCATTTGACATACCCAAAAAAAACTTCTCTGTTTTAATCGTTGTAGCAGTTCTGGGATATCTGCACAAGGGGGTGACACCAATTTCCACAAAAATGACAATTTATCCATGTGGAAAACCCCTTTGTTTGACTGACCACAGAAAAACAGGGCTTCATAAAGATTTGAATGGTTTTATTTACTGCAATTCTACTACAACCCCCTTAAAATTCTATTAATAACCTTAAAAGAAGCTCAGTATTTTATTTCTGTTTTAACTCTTTTTGTTTTATTTGGGCAGCTTACCCTCACGTTCCTGATTTTAATGTTTTTGTTTATAGGCCCTACAACCCCATCCGTTTTCAGTCTGCTTTTTTGTCCAACGAAACTGTTTGAAAAAAGTCCCGGGTTCGACCAGTCAAGGGTCGGACCAGGGAAGGGTTCGGGCCAGTCGATCTGCTCTGTCAGTGGGGACTTTTTAAAATACTGGTCGGTGATTTGACTAACACATTAAGGATTACTGGGAAAATTTTCTACCCCCAGTAATATTGATTTGACTGATACAAAAGTATAACTTGCGGTTGAAGAGCCGGTGATACTGGCAGCTCCTACAATGACGAACGGGCACCTCCTTGTTTATAATCCTGTATCGGCTTTTCTTTTTTTTTTTTTTTTTTTTTTTTTTTTTTCCGTCTCCACCACAATAAATGCATATTATCACTATGTTACTGGTGCAAATTTTGGGGGGAAGGACGCTTTTTTTTGTAGTAAAAAATTGCTTTTCCTTGTGTATATTGCGATGCTGGGAACTACAGGTTTTATGAAATTCACATAACGTCTCGTATTTTAAAAAAAGAAACTAATGAAAGTCACTCCCTCACTAAGTACCAATAATACTGGTTAGTGCTACACAAAACCCCGTATCTCTAATCACTGGTATCCTAGATTAAGCGAGTACACTGGCAAGCCAGGAAGATTATTAAAAAAAAAAGCTGACCTTGGTAAGTTCTGGGGATTTTGGGGACCTGCCCCCTATAGGCTTATCACTTCTTTACAATTCACCTGTTTTCAAATACACTTTTCCTTTTATCACAAAAACTAGGGAGCCACTGTAGTTAAAAACATATACTATGTATACTCAATGTTATCAGGGAGCTTTCTTTTCCCCCTGACATGAAAAAGTTCAATTATTATTTTTTTTTTTTACACGGGAAGGCCCATGATTTCCCCCCCTGGCAGTAAACTCTGCTAGTGCACACTAATTCTCCTTTTTTGATCATAATAATGTTTTTCCCCCCAAGATTTTTTTCCAGGCGCTAGAGGGATGTACGTATAGGATTTATGACACAAATTAAAGTTCTAGACGTAAGAGCGACCCCTGAAAACACGAAAAACCCGGAGCACAACGAGGCACGCCTGAAATCTTTGTTAGTGATGGTAACAATGTGGCTTAACGTGAAACAATTACCGAGAAACGATTAACCCCGGAGGGTTAGCCACCCAGGATAACCCAAGAAAGTCAGTGCATCATCGAGGACTCTCTAACTTATTTCCATTGGGGTCCTTAATCTTGTCTCCCAGGATGCAACCCACACCAGTCGACTAACACCCAGGTGAACAGGGAAAAACGCCTGGAACTAGTGCTCATATTGGTGAATTTAACCCTTTCAGGGTCCGTCCCATAGATCTACGGCTTTACGGTGAGTGTCCAAACCGTAGATCTACGCCATGAGCTCAGCTCACTCTGATAAACTGTGAGTGGTACATTTGGGCCTAGATATGAGAGAATACATCTATGTGGTATGTGTGCACCACATAAAACAGATCCTGCAGCACGCTGTGTGTGAGAGAAAAAAACTGAAATCATGATTTTTCGATTAAAACAGCAACTTTGCAGTCTTTTTTCGTATGTTTTTATAGTTGTATTTGCGATTTCTTGGTCTCATTTGATAGAATGGGAGACATATTACAGAAATAGAGATGATTTTGATTGGTTTTAGCACTGGAAATGGCTTGAAACTGAGCTCAAAATAGCGGAAATGTTAAATTTTTGCCGATATTCAAGAGTAAACAAACGACCTCACACGTCTAATACACGTCAGCTGGTGGGTCTAATATACATTCACAAATATGGTGATGATATTTATACAATTATTACAGTATTGCATAACAGTAAATCTTCTATTTTTTGGTGTGAATAAAAATTCATTATGTGAATAAAAAATCAAAATGGAATTTATTTGTAAAGCCTCAAAACATAACTAATGAACAGAGGAAATGTTAGTTTAGTGCTAGGAATGCCTACATTGTTTATTCTGGACCCTATTTTGAAATTGGAATATTTTGAACTTTGTGTTAAATTGGCCAAATTAACAATTTCTGATCACTTTATTTTGTAGTTGAAACAGTTGACTTGGCGATTTCTTGTGCTCAATCGATAGAATAGAAGTAATACTAGTGAAATAGCTAAGAATTTGGTTGATTGGAATAATGTAATTGGCCTAAAATGGGAGTCAAAGTCAACAAAATCGCCGATTCGTAAATATCGCTGACACATCAAAATTCGCGAGAGCATAATTTCGTCAATTTTCCACCAAATTTCGTACTTTTTGTTTTATTACCTTCACGAAAAGATTCTCTACGATTTCATAAGAAAAAATAACAAATTTTTTTTTTGAAAATTCTTGGACACTGGTGCGTGACTCCAGATTTGGGCCTTGGACCCTGAAAGGGTTAAAGCCAGCAAAGGTTGGTTTGAGAGATTTAAGAATCGTAGTGGCATACACAGTGTGATAAGGCCTGTTCTGGAAGAAAATGCCAAACAGGACCTACAGTACTCAGGAGGAAAAGGCACTCCCAGGACACACTGTCTCATCAGTCATTGCTGCATCTTCAATAAAGGTGTCATTTATTCTTCATTTAGTAGAGTAGTTCATGCACAATATATACTGTGCATGTACTACTCTACTATTGTGCATGTATCCCTCTCTTTGTGTGTAGGAAAATGTATATTTCATGTGGTAATTTTTTTTTTTTTCATACTTTTGGGTGTCTTGCACGGATTAATTTGATTTCCATTATTTCTTATGGGGAAAATTCATTCGCATAATGATAATTTCGCATAACAATGAGCTCTCATGAACGGATTAATATCGTTTTGCGGGGGTCCACTGTACTCGAAGATGTTGAGAGACTGTTACTGGTGTTGATAAACGAAAAACAGATATCAGGAGATAGCATCTCTTAAGCAATCATATGTGAAAAGGCAAGGCAGTTGTATGATGATTTAATTAAAAAAAGGCCTGCAACTAGTAGTGGTGATGTGAGTGAATTTAACCCTTTGAGGGTTTCGGACGTACTAGTACGTCTTACACGCAGGGTTTTTTGACGTACTAGTACACACAAATTCTAGCGCCGTCATATCTCGCGGGAAAAGGCTGGTAGGCCTACATGCGAGAGAATGGGTCTGTGTGGTCAATGTGCGCGGTAGAAAAAAAATCTGGGACCCAGTGGTACATTGTGGGAACGCCATCTTAGTAAACAATATCCACAATACCTCGCAGTAAGAAGCTCCTCACTCCTCGGCGAATTGGGACACTTTTGTTCCCCAGTGACAGTTCTAATACAGATGGAAGTGCCGTGAAGAGGAGTTTCAAGGTTTTGGTGAGGTTTTGACTGAAACTAATGACCATAATATTGGTTATAGTAAGGAAAACCCAGACGACCCTCAGCCTTCCACCTCTGGTGCTGGGCCGTCTTGTTCACGTTCAGTTGTACCAGAATCCAAGAGGAAACTTCTATTTTCCCAAATCCCAGACTCAGATGAGAGCATGTGTGATGATAGCGATAGTGAATATGAACTACAAGCTTTTCAAACTAGTTCCAGTAATGATAGTGAAGTGCAATATTTCCCAGTGAAGCGTCAGTATATACGACGATATATGCGCTCTGGTAGTGTGCCATGTGCAATTCCAAGGGGAAGGAGTGCATCTCGGAGTACATCCCGTGGCTGTACAACAGGAACAGACAGTGAAAATGACGATGATACTGTTGCAATTGGGATGGAAAATGTGCGTGGTGGTAGTGGTGCCGGTGGTGAGGCACCAGCAGTGGGCCATGCTGCCACCCATGCAGTCACCCACGCCGCTGCCTCAGCTGATCTACAACAAAGGCCACCATCCCCCACCCACCCACCACACCAGGCTCCACAACCACAACCTCCACAACCACAACCACCTGTCATTGTCCAGTACCCACCAGCAGACCGCACCTGAGATTGGCAGGAACCTGTCAATTTTGTTCCAAATGCCCACCAGTTTGACGACAGCCAAAGTGGAATACGGCCATCTTGTACACTTGGGAACAATGCCACTGAACTGGAATGTTTTGAGTTATTCTTTGACGAACCACTGATGGAAAGTATTGTCATGGAAAGCAACACAGACTACGAGTACACCATGGCAAACACATTACTTTCACCAAAATCACGTCTACACTAGTGGAAGGAGGCAACTGTGGCTGAGATGTATCTTTTCTTTGCCACAATAATGCTTATGCCACATGTGTATAAGCACAAAGTGAAATCATACTGGTCAACAGACCGCCTGATTGCAACCCCAGGTTTCAGTGATATAATGCCAGTGAATCGATTTGTGCTAATGTTACGTATGCTTCACTTCTCAGACAAAACCAGGCCTGACAGAAACGACAGGTTATATAAGATTAGGAATGTGTTTGTGTATCTGAAAGAGAAATTCAGTATGCATTTTTATCCCTTCAGGAAGCTTGTAATTGACGAGTCTTTGATTCTGTTCAAAGGAAGACTTTCTTTCAAGCAGTACATACCAAGCAAGAGGAAACGCTTTGGTATAAAGTTGTTTGTGCTTTGTGATTGTTACAGTGGTCTGGTATTGGATATTATTGTGTACACTGGAAGTTATACATTGCAAAATACCAGGAAGTTATTGGGCATCTCAGGTGATGTGGTTAGAACAATGATAGAGCCATACCTTGGTAAGGGGCATATATTATATACAGATAACTGGTACACAAGCCCCTCACTCAGTGATTTTTTGTGAGTGAACATGACAGATGTGTGTGGCACAGTGCATGCAAATCGAAAACATATGCCCAGGTTTGACGCTGGCACTCAGAGGTGAGGTGCAGGCGTTTGCTGCCAATGACATCATGGCATTTTGGTGGCATGACAAACGAGATGTCACACTGTTGTCATCAGTTCACCCTAATGAAATGGCAGACAGTGGCAGGCAGCATAGAGAGAGCAATGAACCCATTCTAAAACCTGCAGCTGTGATTGATTACACCTTCAACATGCGTTCAGTGGACAAATGTGACAAGCAGATTGGGTTTGATGATTGTGTTCACAAGAGTTATAAGTGGTACATAAAACTCTTTTTCCATCTTCTGGACATTTCCATGCTCAATGCTTATAATATGTATAAGATGAGGACCAGAAACAAACCACAGTACAGCGAATTCTGTTTGTTTGTCATCAGACAAATAGTATTCAAGTACCAAGGAACAGCACCTGCAATTGACCGCCCACCAGATTATCAACAACTACCTGCTCGTCTGAAGCATGGTGATCACTTCCTGGTAAAACTGCCTGCTACTGCTTTCAAGAAAAAGGCTCAGAAGAGGTGTTACGTCTGTTCACATACAAAAAAACGCCCACAACAATGCAGACACACTCATTTTATGTGTGAGGAATGTAAAACACCACTGTGCATGACACCATGTTTCAAAGAGTTCCACAGGCTGCAGAACTTCTAGAAACATTCCCTGTGACTGTATATGTGTATATAAAATATAGAAAAATAGTAATAAAGTTGGTAGAATTACCGACAATATGTAAAGTAAAAGGACACAAGTGCAACTAATGTGACATTTATTGTGGCAACGTTTCGCTCTCCAGGAGCTTTATTAAGCCATGGCTTGATAAAGCTCCTGGAGAGCGAAACGTTGCCACAATAAATGTCACATTAGTTGCACTTGTGTCCTTTTACTTTACAGAAAAATAGTAATAAACAACATTTCATATCGTTTGTTTGTGTAAATATTTTCTATAAACAAAATAATGACAACAGTGTTTACGCCCTTATTGTGTAGTATTGCAAAAGAAATAACTTACAAAATACTGATCATGTTGGCCTCAGAGGCCATAAAAGTTACTCAGAAAAAGAAAAATTGAAAAATAATTGAAAATAGTACATAAAAAAGTAAATAGAAAAATACCGGGTGACGGCAGTCGGCGATGTTACCAGATGTTGTTCAATTTTGGCAAACTTCACACCTCCATATCTCGGTAAGTATTGACGGTAAAATTTTTTTGTTTAGCCTATAATGTTTAGAAAAAAAAAACTATTTTTTCATAAGAAAAAATAATTTTTTTTTTTTTAAATTTGGCCGACCCTGAGAACGAGTTTCGTCTCGAGAGGGCCTGTCGACCCTCAAAGGGTTAAGGCCAGCAAAGGTTGGTTTGAGAGACTTAAGAATCACAGTGGCATACACAGTGTTGTAAAAGGACACAAGTGCAACTAATGTGACATTTTATTGAGGCAACGTTTCGCTCTCCAGGAGCTTTATCAAGCCATTACAAACAATACATGGACACAGAGGGTATATAAAGGCTCAGAGTGAGGTGCAATACTAGTGAGGTACCATTTCTATGTTCACTAGTGGTAGTAGTAGTCGTGACAAAAGTAATACAATATGGTAGGGTGGCCCGGTGGCCTGGTGGCTAAAGCTCCCGCTTCACACACGGAGGGCCCGGGTTCGATTTCCAGCGGGTGGAAACATTTCGACACGTTTCTTTACACCTGTTGTCCTGTTCACCTAGCAGTAAATAGGTACCTGGGTGTTAGTCGACTGGTGTGGGTCGCATCCTGGGGGACAAGATTAAGGACCCCAATGGAAATAAGTTAGACAGTCCTCGATGACGCACTGACTTTCTTGGGTTATCCTGGGTGGCTAACCCTCCGGGTTAAAAAATCCGAACGAAACCTTATCTTATCTTATCACTTGAGTCCTTTTACTTTACATATTGTCGGTAATTCTACCAACTTTATTACATACACAGTGTTGCAAGGCATGGTGAGGCTGCCAGTTCGGACCAAAAAGCGGCTGAAAAATATGTGCAGGAATTCAAGGAGTACACAGAGGCTGAAGGATTAAAACCCCAACAAGTGTTAAATTGTGACAAAACAGGCCTGTTTTGGAGGAAAATGCCAAACAGGACCTACATTACACAGCAGGAAGAAGCACTCCCAGGACCCAAGACTAGGACAGGGTTATTTTAATGTTGTGTAGTAATGCATAGTGGGGATTGCAAAGTGAAGCCTCTACTCGTATATTACTCTGAAACTCCCAGAGTGTTCAAGAAAAACAATGTCGTCAAGGCTAATTTGTGTGTGATGTGGCGGGCAAACAGTAAGGCATGGGTCACTAGGGACATTTTCTATTTATTTATTTATTTATTTACTTATTTATTAATTTAAAACATGATACAGTGAAGTACAAAGGAATACAGTTTATTACAGTGCAACATGCCAAAGCCCCTTGTATGCAGAGCATTATGGGCAGGCTTAAAATTAACTTAAGATTAACAAAGCAATGATATATTCAGTGGTAAAAACATTATTGTAAACAGATAACAATTTAGCACAAATGAGTATTACAAAGACAGGTCATATGGTCATTTTTCTGTGTTGTTGTGCATTCAGTACAATGGAGTATTCTGTTAGGTAATGTAATTAAAAAATAAAGTTTGATTGGGTCACAGGTTAGACATTTATGAGATACAATAATGAGAAACATTTATCAGATAAAAATTTATGAGATACAATTATTTTAGTATTTATTTAGTTGTGGGGGGATGTAAGTGATTTTTGAGAAGAGGACTTGAATTTATTAAACAGGTTTCTTTTATATTCACAGGTAATGAATTCCAGATTTTAGGTCTTTTATGTGCATTGAGGTTTTGCATAGCGTGAATGGACACGAGGAAAAATCAAAGAGTGATCTGTGCCTTGTGTTATGGTCATGTGTTTTTTTGAGGTTGGTAAGGAGATGGTTGAGGGAGGGTTTATATCAGAGTTAAGTGTTCTATGTATGTTAGAAGGTGCAGTAATAAGTATGGATGTTTTGTATGGTGAGTAGGTTTAGAGTTTTGAATATTGGTGGAGTGTGCTGCCTGTAGTGGGAATTTGTTATCATTCTGACTGCAGCCTTTTGTTGGGTAAATTTAATAGTCTGAGATGGTTTATTGTTGTTGAGCCCCATGCACAAATTCCATAGGTGAGATAAGGGTAAATAAGAGAGTGATATAGGGCCAGGAGGGCTGACTGTGGAACATAGTACCGTATCTTCGATAGTATGCCTACTATGACTGGTTTTATCGTGTGTTTGGCCCTGCTGTAAAAATTACCTCCTGGAAAATAAATGGACCTTAAGTGCCTCCTGGTACAGAGGACCCTCATATTTTGTAAGGCTCGAAAGTCGTAATTTTCGGAAATCGTAACTTTTTTCATCAAAACGTTGACTCGCGAATTGTCGTTTGACTCGCAAATAGTCGTTCTTCCCAGACATGTACACATGGCCCCAAGCCGCCTCACATTCCCTTCCCAGCCAGTGTGGCATTGTTTACCAGTGAGTGACCATCCCCTCACTTGTTCATACGAAATATTTCATAATATTCCATTCATTTTAGTGCTTGCAACTGCTAAATAAGCTACAATGGCTCCAAAGAAAACTCCTAGTGCCATGCCTTTCTCTCTAAAATCTTTGAAAAATTAATTCATAACCGAATCTATTCCTACCTCATCTCCCACAACATACTCAACCCCTGTCAATTTGGGTTCAGGCCTAATAAAAATACTAATGATGCTATTATACACATGATAGAACATATATACACTGCAATAGAGAAAAAAAGAAGTCCCACTGGGGATCTTCATTGACTTACGTAAAGTTTTTGTTACAGTTGACCATGACTTGCTCCACATAAAATTGTCACACTATGGTATAAGAGGACACTCCCTCAACTACCTCAAGTCATACCCACAACAGAAACCAATATATATAACAAAAGAGGGAAAAGTACGCCTGAAAATCTGAAGGAGGGGTGTTAATGTTGCAGTTTAAAAACTGTAGTGTAAAGCACCCTTCTGGCAAGACAGTGATGGAGTGAATGATGGTGAAAGTTTTTCTTTTTTGGGCCACCCTGCCTTGGTGGGAATTGGCCAGTGTGTTAATAAAAAAATAATAAAAGGGGCAAACTCTTCCGCACAGCCAATTACAGTTGGTGTCCCACAGGGAAGTGTCCTTGGCCCTCTTCTCTTTCTCATATACATAAATGACCTACCAAATGCATCGCAACTACTCAAACCCACACTATTTGCAGATGACACTACATATGTCTTCTCTCATCCGAGCCCAGTCACGCTAGCCAATACTGTAAATACCGAATTACAGAAAATATCTAACTGGATGAGGACTAACAAACTCACCCTAAACATTGACAAAACCTATTTCATTCGGTTTGGTAACAGAGCTACAGATGTCCCTCTTAACATAATGATAAATGGATCACCTATCACAAAACTCACAGAGGGAAAATTCTTAGGAATCCACCTTGATAATAGACTCAAATTTCAAACACATTTACAACATATTTCCAAAAAAATTTCCAAGACCGTAGGTATACTATCGAAGACACGGTACTATGTTCTACAGTCAGCCGTCCTGGCCCTATATCACTCCCTTATTTACCCCTATCTCACCTATGGAATTTGTTTATGGGGCTCAACAACAATAAACCATCTCAGACCACTAATTACCCAACAAAAGTCTGCAGTCAGAATGATAACAAATTCCCACTACAGGCAGCACACTCCACCAATATTCAAAACTCTAAACCTACTCACCATACAAAACATCCGTACATACATAGAACACTTAACTCTGATATAAACCCTCCCCTCAAACATCTCCTTACCAACCTCAACAGAACACATGACCATAACACAAGGCACAGATCACTCTTTGATGTTCCTCGTGTCCATCTCACGCTATGCAAAACCTCAATGCACATAAAAGGCCCTAAAATCTGGAATTCATTACCTGTGAATATAAAAGAAACACTGTCTGTTTATAAATTCAAGTCTCTTCTCAAAAATCACTTACTCACCCACAACTAAATAAATACTGAATAACTGTATCTCATAAATTGTATCTCATAAATGTTTCTCATTATTGTATCTCATAAATATCTAACCTGTGACCCAATCAAACTTTGTTATTTTTTAATTACATTATCTAACAGAATACTCCATTCTACTGAATGCACAGCAACACAGTAAATGACCATATGACCTGTCTTTGTAATACTCATTTGTGCTAAATTGTTATCTGTTTTTACCACTGAATATATCATTGCTTAGTTAATCTTAAGTTAATTTTAAGCCTGACCATAATGCTCTTCATACAAGGGGCTTTGGCATGTTGCACTTTAATAACTGTATTCCTTTGTACTTCTCTGTATCATGTTCAAATTAATAAATCTTTCTTTCAACACACTGGCCGTATCCCAACGAGGCAGGGGGCCCAAAAGAAAAAAACCAAAGTTTCCCCTTTTAAAAATTTTTTATTTTAATATACAGGAAAGGGGTTATGCCCCTTCCCCCCCGGCATTTTGTCCCCTTTTCAACACGCGGCTTACGGAGGAAAAATTCTTTTCCCATTTCCCCCCATGGAGATAAGAGGAAAAAAACAAGAACAAGAACTAGAAAGAAAATAAAAAAAACCCAGAGGGTTGTATATATACGCTTGAAATGTTGTGTAGTGTGCCCGAGTGTAAGTAAAAGTAGCAAGACGTACCTAAAATTTTGCATGTTCATGAGACAGAAAAAGGACACCGCAATCCTACCATCATGTAAAAAAATTACGGGTTTTGTGTTACACCATTTGGGGAGGACGGAGTACCCCCCTGGGGGGTTTTGGTCTCCCAAACCTATCCTAGGAAATTAAAAAAATAAAATAAATAAAAAAAGCATGGGTCAAAAAGGGAAATTTTCACGGTGGTTAAATGAGGTTTTTGGGCCCTAGTGTGAAGAATTCCTCCGGGAAAAAAAATTGGCCCTAAAGTCCCTGCTTGGACAATCCCCTGCTCATCCCCCAAAACTTGGTGCCCAAAATTTGGGGGGTCTGGTTTCCCCGTAAAGTTTTTGCCCCCTAATACCACCCCTCTCCCTAGCCCAGGGACCAGCGATCATTTAAAAATTTTAAAAAAAAACACCCAAAAGCAATTTTTCCCAAAAAGTGTTTTTAAATGTGACCTCGAACCACTTGACCCCGAGAGTTTTAAAAGAACACTTCAATATCATCCTTTCCCAAAAGCCTTATAGGAAAGGCTTGGGAGGGAGTGCTCCCGGGTTGGAACTCTGCTTGGAGAATTTGTGCCAATGTGTCTATTGTGGTTTTGAGGAATTCCGGGGGTTGGTTTGGGAGTTTTTGGGGGGTTTGTGGAGTTTTGGTGGAGGAACCACAATGAAGAGCTAACCACTGGGGCCAAGAGTTTCGCTGGAACAGCAAACAACTGCGCCAGAAATTGCTGCGAGGGGGACGAAAAGAGTGGAAGAAGTTGCCTTCTTCAGAAAAAGGGTTTTTTAAAATGTGGGGTAGGTGGAAAAAATTATGGAAAAAACCCCACCTAAAAGGGCTGTTGCAAAGCCATTTCGGCAACTTGTACAGGACAAATTTGGGGCCCCATTTTAGGGAAGTTTTAAGAGATCCCAAAACAAGCTTCTGGTTTTTTTTTGTGAGACAGGGCTCCATGACTAAAAGTGGCCTGTGGCAGTAAAAAACGGGGGAGAAGAAACCCGGGGAATGGAAAATGAGGTCTTGAGGAAAAGGGGATTCCCTTAAAAACAGTAAATAATCCAATTCCCCCTCCCCCCAGTCTTCCTACAAAAAGAAGATCATCAATAAGGTGTGTTTGTGTTAATGTTTCTTTCATAGCCCCCCATTGTTTGGGTATTCTACCTATTTTCACGTAAAAACAATTTTTGTTTTAATACTTTGGCATCGGAAAGGATTAATGTATTTACATTATTTCTTATGGGGAAAAAGGTTCGAAAAAATTTTCATTTCGGAAAAATTTACACTTTTGGAAAGGTTTAAATTTTGAAAAACGAGGTCCACGTATTAGAATGCTCCCGTTATCCTTCAGACTTGCCGAGCAAATTTGGGAAGTTGAATTTCATAAAAGTGAAGCTTTTGCCCCCAATACCACTCCTCTCCCCGCCATGGACCAGCAGGTTTATTTTAAATTTTTTTAAAAAACGTACACCAAAACAATGTTTCAAAATGTTTGAAGTGATCTCAGACCTCAATGACCCTAAAGGGCTTTGGAAAGATCATTTGTATCCTAACTGCATAAAATATACTTCAACATTCCCTCTTGCCTCCAAAGGGCAAAATTCTTTGTCTCCAAAGACTCCCCAAATGCACCACCCCTTTTCCCCTCTTTAATTCTTGATTCACCTCATCTTTATAGACCCCTGCTACCATCCACTCCAATCAGTGGCCCCCTATTTGTTGGCATCACTAACGTTAAAACCCCCAAAAGATACATTTTATCGCTAAGATTTTGCCTCGATACCACTAAAAAAACCCGTCACGCTTTTCGTTAGGACGGTCTATGGAGGCCTGACCCGCCTCACATGTTCCCCCGGTGGCATTGTTTACAAGCCAAAACCCCCGCGGTAACATCCCAAACAACATCGTAACATTTGTATTTTTACGTGTTTTTGGGATTTTCGCAAAATAAATGCCAGGCCCCCAAAAAAGTCTAGTGCCAACCCCGTGGGAAAAAAAATGAGAAAATTATCGAAACACTGTGGACCTGGGGCAATGCTGTGCGCTTGCTGTCACTGTCAGCTGCTGCTGTGTGCACCCAGGCTGCTCTGTACCATTTTAGCTGCTGCGCTGCTGCCGTCAGCTGCGCTCTTTTGTGACGTCGGCTGCTGCTGCTGTGTACCGTCAGCTGTTGCTCGTACCACCATCAGCGCTGCTGCTGCGGTGAGACCATTGCGTGGCTGTGTACCCCTGCGCTGCTGTAGCATCGCTGCTGCTGCTGCGCGCACTGTCAGTGCTGCTGCTGCTGCTGCTGCACTGTCAGCGTGTGCTGCGCTGTGCCCTCGCTTGCTGCTGTGTACCACCCTCACTGCTGCTGCTGGTTGGTCCATCTGCTGTGGTTGTGTACCCTTGCTGCTGCTGTAGCATTGTCTGTGCTGCGTAGCACGTCAGCTGCTGCTGCATGTCAGCTGTGCTGCTGCTGTAGCCTGTCGCTGCTGCTGCTGCCACGTCAGCTGCTGCTGCGCTGCTGTAGCACGGGGCAGCTGCTGCTCTGCTCTGTAGCACTGTTTTTGGTGTGGCTTATTTAGAAAACCAAGAAACAATTAACCCCAGAGGGTTAGCCACCCAGGATAACCCAAAAAAGTCAGTGTCATCGAAGACTGTCTAACTTATTTCCATTGGGGTCCTTAATCTTGTCTCCAAGGATGCAACCCACACCAGTCGACTAACACCCTGGTGAACAGGGAAAAACGCCTGGAACTAGTGCTCATATTGGTGAATTTAAAGCCAGCAAAGGTTGGTTTGAGAGATTTAAGAATCGTAGTGGCATACACAGTGTGATAAGGCCTGTTCTGGAAGAAAATGCCAAACAGGACCTACAGTACTCAGGAGGAAAAGGGACTCCCTGGACACAGTGTCTCATCAGTCATTGCTGCATCTTCAATAAAGGTGTCATTTATTCTTCATTTAGTAGAGTAGTACATCCACAATATATACTGTGCATGTACTACTCTACTATTGAGCATGTATCCTTCTCTTTGTGTGTAGGAAAATGTATATTTCGTGTGGTAAAATTTTTTTTTTCAAACTTTTGGGTGTCTTGCACGGATTAATTTGATTTCCATTATTTCTTATGGGGAAAATTCATTCGCATAACGATAATTTCGCATAACAATGAGCTCTCATGAATGGATTAATATCGTTATGCGGGGGTCCACTGTATCTGAATACATTCACCTCCTCCATACTCTCTCCCTCCAATCTGATATCCAATCTTTCATCACCTAATTTTTTGTTATCCTCATAACCTAACTCCTGTATTCACTTTCAATTTTCTTCTTTTGCATACCCTACCAAATTCATCCACCAATCTCTGCAACTTCTCTTCAGAATCTCCCAAGAGCACAGTGTCATCAGCAAAGAGCAACTGTGACAACTCCCACTTTATGTGTGATTCTTTATCTTTTAACTCCACGCCTCTTGCCAAGACCCTTGCATTTACTTCTCTTACAACCCCAGCTATAAATATATTAAACAACCACGGTGACATCACACATCCATGTCTAAGGCCTACTTTTACTGGGAAATAATTTCCCTCTTTCCTACATACCCTAACTTGAGCCTCACTATCCTCGTAAAAACTCTTCACTGCTTTCAGTAACCTACCTCCTACACCATACACCTGCAACATCTGCCACATTGCCCCCTATCCACCTGTCATACGCCTTTTCCAAATCCATAAATGCCACAATAGACCTCTTTAGCCTTATACTAAATACTGTTCACTTACATGTTTCACTGTAACACCTGGTCCACACACCCCTACCCTTCCTAAAGCCTCCTTGTTCATCTGCTATCCTATTCTCCGTCTTACTCTTAATTCTTTCAATAATAACTCTACCATACACTTTACCAGGTATACTCAACAGAGTTATCCCCCTATAATTTTTGCACTCTCATTTGTTCCCTTTGTCTTTATACAAAGGAACTATGCATGCTCTCTGCCAATCCCTAGGTACCTTACCCTCTTCCATACATTTTTTAAATAATTGCACCAACCACTCCAAAACTATATCCCCACCTGCTTTTAACATTTCTATCTTTATCCCATCAATCCCGGCTGCCTTACCCCCTTTCATTTTACCTACTGCCTCACGAACTTCCCCCACACTCACAACTGGCTCTTCCTCACTCCTACAAGATGTTATTCCTCCTTGCCCTATACACGAAATCACAGCTTCCCTATCTTCATCAACATTTAACAATTCCTCAAAATATTCCCTCCATCTTCCCAATACCTCTAACTCTCCATTTAATAACTCTCCTCTCCTATTTTTAACTGACAAATCCATTTGTTCTCTAGGCTTCCTTAACTTGTTAACCTCACTCCAAAACTTCTTATTTTCAACAAAATTTGTTGATGACATCTCACCCACTTCTTCATTTGCTCTCTTTTTACATTGCTTCACCACTCTCTTAACCTCTCCTTTTCCCCATATACTCTTCCTCCTGCATCACTTCTACTTTGTAAAAACTTCTCATATGCTAACTTTTTCTCCCTTACTACTCTCTTTACATCATCATTCCACCAATCGCTCCTCTTCCCTCCCGCACCACTTTCTCGTAACCATAAACTTCTGCTGAACACTCTAAGACTACATTTTTAAACCTACCCCATACCTCTTCGACCCCATTGCCTATGCTCTCATTAGCCCATCTATCCTCCAATAGCTGTTTATATCTTACCCTAACTGCCTCCTCTTTTAGTTTATAAACCTTCACCTCTCTCTTCCCTGATGCTTCTATTTTCCTTGTATCCCATCTACCTTTTACTCTCAGTATAGCTACAACTAGAAAGTGATCTGATATATCTGTGGCCCCTCTATAAACATGTACATCCTGAAGTCTACTCAACAGTCATTTATCTACCAATACATAATCCAACAAACTACTGTCATTTTGCCCTACATCATATCTTGTATACTTATTTATCCTCTTTTTCTTAAAATATGAATTACCTATAACTAAACCCCTATCTATTCAAAGTTCAATCAAAGGGCTCCCATTATCATTTACACCTGACACCCCAAACTTACCTACCACACCCTCTCTAAAAGTTTCTCCTACTTTAGCATTCAGGTCCCCTACCACAATTACTCTCCCACTTGGTTCAAAGGCTCCTATACATCACTTAACATCTCCAAAATCTCTCTCTCTCTCTGCATTCCTTTCTTCTCCAGGTGCATACACGCTTATTATGACCCACTTTTCGCATCCAACCTTTACTTTAATCCACATAATTCTTGAATTTACACATTCATATTCTCTCTTCTCCTTCCATAACTGATCCTTCAACATTACTGCTACCCCTTCCTTTGCTCTAACTCTCTCAGATACTCCAGATTTAATCCCATTTATTTCCCCCCACCAAAACTCCCCTACCCCCCTCAGCTTTGTTTCACTTAGGGCCAGGACATCCAACTTCTTTTCATTCATAACATCAGCAATCATATATAATATATATATATTTTTATATATATATATATATATATATATATATTATATATATATATATATATATATATTTATATTATATATATTTTATTATATATATATACAGTGGACCCCCGCATAGCGACCTTAATCCGTGCAAGAGGGCTAGTTGTTATGCGAAATGTTCGGTATGCGAATGAATTTTTCCCCCATAAGAAATAATGGAAATCAAATTAATCCGTGCAAGACCCCCAAAAGTCTGAAAAAAATTTTTTTTTTACCCATGAAATGTTACTTTTAATACACACAAACTAAAAAAGGCATGACAATTACATGACACTTACTTTTATTGAAGATCTCGTGATGATTGATGGATGGGAGGAGGGGAGAGAGTGTGTTAGTGTCTAGAAGGGGAATCCCCTTCCATTAGACTTGAGGTGTCGTGTCCTTTTTCTGGGGTTACTTCCCTTCTTCTTTTAATGCCACTAGGACCAGTTTTCAGAGTCACTGGACTTCTTTCGCAAAACATACTGTCCATAGTGGCCTGTCCCTCTCGTTCCTTTATGACTTCCCAAAAGTGTTTCACAACATTGTCAGTGTACAGGTTGCCAACACGGCTTGCATAGCTGTGTGAGGGTGATTTTCATCCATGAAGGTTTGCACTTCAAGCCACTTTGCACAGATTTCCTTAATCTTTGTAGTAGGCAACTTCTTCAATTTCTCCCTCCCCTCCTCTGAACCAGTTTCCTCAGGTCTGGCCTCTTGCTTTTGAAGTTGATCTATCAGCTCATCAGTGGTTAGTTCTTCATTGTCCTCCTCCACCAACTCTTCCACATCATCCCCACAAACCTCCAACCCTAAAGACTTTCCCAATGCCAAAAATGGTTTCCTCAACTGGCATAATCCTCTCAGGGTTAGCCTCAAACCCTTAAAAAATCCCTTTTGTTACACATTCTGGCCACAGTTTCTTCCAAGCAGAGTTCAAGGTCTTCTTAGTCACTCCCTCCCAAGTTTACCTATAAGGTTTACACAATTTGGGAGGATATTAAGTGCTCTCCAAAACTCTCTTAGAGTCAGTTGAGTTTCTGAGGTCACTACAAAGCACCTTTCAAACAGAGCTTTTGTGTACAGTTTTTTGAAGTTTGCAATAACCTGCTGGTCCATGGGCTGCAGGAGGAGTGGTATTAGGAGGCAAAAACTTCACCTTAATGAAGCTCATGTCCCATAAAGTCGCTTCTGCCAGTCTGTAGGATGACCGGGGGCATTGTCTAACACCAGGAGGCACTTAAGTTCAAATTTCTTTTCAGTTGGGTTTAATCTTTCACATTGGGGGCAAATGCATGTGTAACCAGTCTTTAGAAAAGTCCCTAGTGACCCATACCTTACTGTTTGCCTCCACAGCACACACAAATTCTCCTTGAGGACATTCTTTTGCCTGAACGCTCTGGGAGTTTCAGAGTGATACACTAATAAAGGCTTCACTTTGCAATCACCAGTAGCATTGGAACACATTAACAAAGTAAGCCTGTCTTTCATAGGCTTATGTCCTGGGAGTGCCTTTTCCTCCTGAGTAATGTAGGTCCTGCTTGGCATTTTCTTCCAAAAACAGGCCTGTTTCATCACAATTAAAACACTTGTTCAGGTTTCAGTCCTTCACTTTCTATGTACTCCTTGAATTCCTGCACATATTTTTCTGCTGCTTTGGGGGTCCGAACTGGCAGCCTCACCATGCCTTATCACACTAGTATGCCACTACGCTTCTTAAAAACTCTCAAACCAACCTTTGTGGCCTTAAATTCACTCACATCATCACTAGTTGCAGGCATTTTTTTAATTAAATCCTCATGCAACTTCCTAGCCTTTTCGCTTATGATCGCTTGAGAGACGCTATTCCTGCTAGCTGTTTTTCATTTATCCACACCAATAAGAGTCTCTCAACATCTTCCATCACTTGCGATTCTGTTTCGAAAACACAGTTTGAACCTTTGGCAAGAACAGCTTCCTTGATTGCCTTTCTGTTGCCCACAAAAGTAGAGATGGTTGATTTGGGTTTCTTGTACAACCTGACCAGGTCGGCGACACGCACTCCACTTTCATCTTATCAACGATTCTTTCTTCATTTTTATTGGAATTCTCACCCCTTTTTGCTGTAGGGTTGGCACTAGAAACTTTCTTGGGGTCCATGGTTTACTTATTTTCCAGATAAAGCACCGAAAACACTGTAATAATACGAAATATTCGATTGTATGCTTGGATGTTACCGCGGAGGCTGGCTGGTAAACAATGCCACGGCGGAACATATGAGGCTGGCTCAGGCCGCACATTGGCGCGTCTCGGACGAGGACGGGGAGCGGGTTTTTGGGCGGTATGCGAGGCCAAATTTTTGCGATCAAAGCGTCGGTATGCGGACGTACGGTATACGGGGGTCCACTGTATATATATATATATATATATATATTTATATATATTTATATATATATATATTAATATTTTTTTTTTTTTATTATCACACCCGGCCGATTCCCCCCAAGGCAGGGTGGCCCGGAAAAAAAAAAAAACTTTCACCATCATTCACTCCATCACTGTCTTGCCAGAAGGGTGCTTTACACTACAGTTTTTAAACTGCAACATTAACACCCTCCTTCAGAGTGCAGGCACTGTACTTCCCATCTCCCCGGACTCAAGTCCGGCCTGCCGGTTTCCCTGAATCCCTTCATAAAAAGTTACTTTGCTCACACTCCAACAGCACGTCAAGTATTAAAAACCATTTGTCTCCATTCACTCCTATCAAACGCTCACGCATGCCTGCTGGAAGTCCAAGCCCCTCGCCACAAAACCTCCTTTACCCCCTCCCTCCACCCCTTTCCCAGGCCGACCCCTACCCCGCCTTCCTTCCACTACAGACGATACACTCTTAAGTCATTTCTGTTTCGCTCCATTCTCTCTACATGTCCGAACCACCTCAACAACCTTCCTCAGCCCCCTGGACAAAAGTTTTGGTAATCCCGCACCTCCTTCCCAACTTCCAAACTACGAATTCTCTGCATTATATTCACACCACACATTGCCCTCGACATGACATTCCACTGCCTCCGCCTTCTCCTCGCTGCAACATTATCACCCACGCTTCACACCCATTATAAGAGCGTTGGTTAAAACTATACTCTCATTACATTCCCCTCTTTGCTCCAAGGACCCAAAATTCTTTGTCTCCACAGACTCCCAAGTGCACCACTCACTCTTTTTCCCTCCAAACAATTCTATGATTCACCTATCTTTTATAGACCCATCCGCTGGGCACGTCCACTCCCAAATATCGAATACGTTCACCTCCCCATACTTCTCCCCCCAATCTGATATTCAATCTTTCGTCACCTAATCTTTTTGTTATCCTCATACCTTACTCTTTCCTGTATTCCCTTAATTTTCTTCTTTTGCACACCCTACCAATTCATCCACCAATCTCTGCAACTTCTCTTCAGAATCCCCAAGGCCAGTGTCATCAGCAAAGAGCAGCTGTGACAACTCCCACTTTGTGTGTGATTCTTTATCTTTTAACTCCACGCCTCTTGCCAATACCCTCGCATTTACTTCTCTTACAACCCATCTATAAATATATTAAACAACCACGGTGACATCACACATCCTTGTCTAAGGCCTACTTTTACTGGGAAAAAATTTCCCTCTTTCCTACATACTCTAACTTGAGCCTCACTATCCTCGTAAAAACTCTTCACTGCTTTCAGTAACCTACCTCCTACACCATACACTTGCAACATCTGCCACATTGCCCCCCTATCCACCCTGTCATACGCCTTTTCCAAATCCATAAATGCCCCAAAGACCTCTTTAGCCTTATCTAAATACTGTTCACTTATATGTTTCACTGTAAACACCTGGTCCACACAACCCCTACCTTTCCTAAAGCCTCCTTGTTCATCTGCTATCCTATTCTCCGTCTTACTCTTAATTCTTTCAATTATAACTACCATACACTTTACCAGGTACACTCAACAGACTTATCCCCCTATAATTTTTGCACTCTCTTTTATCCCCTTTGCCTTTATACAAAGGAACTATGCATGCTCTCTGCCAATCCCTAGGTACCTTACCCTCTTCCATACATTTATTAAATAATTGCACCAACCACTCCAAAACTATATCCCCACCTGCTTTTAACATTTCTATCTTTATCCCATCAATCCCGGCTGCCTTACCCCCTTTCATTTTACCTACAGTGGACCCCCGGTTAACGAACTTTTTTCATTCCAGTAGTATGTTCAGGTGCCAGTACTGACCGAATTTTTTCCCATAAGGAATATTGTGAAGTAGATTAGTCCATTTCAGACCCCCAAACATACACGTACAAACGCACTTACATAAATATACTTAAAAATTTTGGTCGCATTTGGAGGTGATCGTTAAGCGGGGGCCCCACTGTATATATATATATATATATATTTATATATATATATATATATATATATATTTATATATATATATATATATATTAATATATACAGTGGACCCCCGCATAACGATCAAACTCCAAATGTGACCAATTATGTAAGTGTATTTATGTAAGTGCGTTTGTACGTGTATTTTTGGGGGTCTGGGAAAATTGACTAATCTACTTCACAATATTCCTTATGGGAAAAAATTCGGTCAAATACTGGCACCTGAAAATAAATACTGGAATGAAAAAAGTTCGTTTTAACCGGGGGTCCACTGTATATATATGTACAGTGGACCCCTGCATAGCGACCTTAATCCGTGCAAGAGGGCTGGCTGTTATGCGAAATGTTCGGTATGCGAATGAATTTTTTCCCCATAAGAAATAATGGAAATCAAAATTTAAACCGTGCAAGACACCCCAAAAATATGAAAAAAAAAATTTTTTACCACAGGAAATGTAATTTTAATACACACAAACTGAAAAAGGCATGCACAATTACATGACACTTTCTTTTATTGAAGATCTGGTGATGATTGATGGGATGGGAGGAGGGGAGAGAGAGTGTTAGTGTTTAGAAGGGGAATCCCCTTCCATTAAGACTTGAGGTGTCGAGTCCTTTTCTGGGGTTACTTCCCTTCTTCTTTTAATGCCACTAGGACCAGCTTCAGAGTCACTGGACTTCTTTCGCACAACATATCTGTCCATAGTGGCCTGTACCTCTCGTTCCTTTATGATTTGTCTAAAGTGGTTCACAACATTGTCATTGTAACAGTCACCAGCACGGCTTGCAATAGCTGTGTGAGGGTGATTTTCATCAAAAAAGGTTTGCACTTCAAGCCATTTTGCACACATTTCCTTAATCTTTGTAGTAGGCAATTCCTTCAATTTCTCTCTCCCTCCTTTGAACCAGTTTCCCCAGGTCTGGCCTCTTGCTCTTGAAGTTGATCTATCAGCTCATCAGTGGTTAGTTCTTCATTGTCCTCCTCCACCAACTCTTCCACATCCTCCCCACTAACCTCCAACCCCAAGGACTTCCCCAATGCCACAATTGATTCCTCAACTGGTATACTCCTCTCAGGGTTAGCCTCAAACCCTTCAAAATCCCTTTTGTCTACACATTCTGGCCACAGTTTCTTCCAAGCAGAGTTCAAGGTCTTCTTAGTCACTCCCTCCCAAGCCTTACCTATAAGGTTTATACAATTGAGGATATTAAAGTGATCTCTCCAAAACTCTCTTAGAGTCAGTTGAGTTTCTGAGGTCACTACAAAGCACCTTTCAAACAGAGCTTTTGTGTACAGTTTTTTGAAGTTTGCAATAACCTGCTGGTCCATGGGCTGCAGGAGAGGAGTGGTATTAGGAGGCAAAAACTTCACCTTAATGAAGCTCATGTCCCCATAAAGTCGCTCTGCCACGTCTGTAGGATGACCAGGGGCATTGTCTAACACCAGGAGGCACTTAAGTTCTAATTTCATTTCAGTTAGGTAATCTTTGACATTGGGGGCAAATGCATGGTGTAACCAGTTATAGAAAAAGTCCCTAGTGACCCATACCTTACTGTTTGATCTCCACAGCACACACAAATTATCCTTGAGGACATTCTTTTGCCTGAACGCTCTGGGAGTTTCAGAGTGATACACTAATAAAGGCTTAACTTTGCAATCACCACTAGCATTGGAACACATCAACAAAGTAAGCCTGTCTTTCATAGGCTTATGTCCTGGGAGTGCCTTTTCTTCCTGAGTAATGTAGGTCCTGCTTGGCATTTTCTCCAAAACAGGCCTGTTTCATCACAATTAAACACTTGTTCAGGTTTCAGTCCTTCAGTTTCTATGTACTCCTTGAATTCCTGCACATATTTTTCAGCCGCTTTGTGGTCCGAACTGGCAGCCTCACCATGCCTTATCACACTATGTATGCCACTACGCTTCTTAAATCTCTCAAACCAACCTTTGCTGGCCTTAAATTCACTCACATCATCACTAGTTGCAGGCCTTTTTTTAATTAAATCCTCGTGCAACTTCCTAGCCTTTTCGCTTATGATAGCTTGAGAAACGCTATCTCCTGCTAGCTGTTTTTCATTTATCCACACCAATAAGAGTCTCTCAACATCTTCCATCACTTGCGATCTCTGTTTCGAAAACACAGTTAAACCTTTGGCAAGAACAGCTTCCTTGATTGCCTTTCTGTTGCCCACAATAGTAGAGATGGTTGATTTGGGTTTCTTGTACAACCTGACCAGGTCGGTGATACGCACTCCACTTTCATACTTATCAATGATCTCTTTCTTCATCTCTATTGGAATTCTAACCCTTATTGCTGTAGGGTTGGAACTAGAAGCTTTCTTGGGGCCCATGGTCACTTATTTTCCAGAAACAGCACCGAAAACACTGTAATAATACGAAATATTCCGATTGTATGCTTGAATGTTACCGCGGAGGCTGGCTGGTAAACAATGCCACCGGCGGAACATATGAGGCTGGCTCAGGCCGCACATTGGACGCGTCTCGGACGAAGGGCGCTGAGCGGGTTTTTGGGCGGTATGCGAGGCAAAATTTTAGCGATCAAAGCGTCCGGTATGCGGATTGTCCGTTATGCAAGGCGTCCGGTATGCGGGGGTCCACTGTATATATATATATATACATATACATACACATACATACATACATACATACATACATACATACAGGTCCTCCATCACAAATCCGGCATCACTGGGACCTGTAGTGTGTTGGATTAATGACTTTGCCGAATTAGAATTACAGAGTGGTTAGGTTAGAATACACTTAATAAAATTAACCAACTTGACTTACACAGTTCATTGAATATCGGCAAAAATCGAACATTTCCCCTACTTTGAGCTCAATTTCAAGGTACTTTTTGTTATGAAAGCAATCAAAATCATGTCTATTTCTGTAATTATCTTCCATTCTATCAAATGAGTCCAAAAAATGAGAATACAACCATAAAACCATACGAAAATATACGTACTGCAAAGAGGCGGCTAATGGCTGAGAAGTGAACTCCCTTATTTGTCGTCCATCTTTTTATTTTTGTTGTACGTTAAGAAGCATCTTTCCATCATACATTGCCCAAGTTTCAATGAGATAGCCCAACAAACAACCGAGAAAAAAAAATATTTACCAAAAATCATATATGGCAAGCCCAAGCCAGGTACAGTAGGGCCCCACTTATACGGCGGGTTAGGTTCCAGGCTACCGCCGTAAAGCGGAAATCGCCGTAAAGTGGAACACCCTTTTTTTCCACTTATAAATGCATACAAACACTAGATAACAAGTTTACACTAACATATATTAAGTTAGCAATAGAACCAGGCATCAAAAAACAATAAAAAGGTACAATACACACATAGTGCACTCATTACTTACCTTAAAATATTTATAGTCTTAATCTAGGGTGAGACAAGTAGTATTTATTGTAAGAAATCAAGTGTGGTATGTATTGTAATAGGCAGGCTATTTCACCAGGCCACCCCACCCACACATACTATTCTATGATATTTAAGCATCCCAGAGCGATAAAATGTATATACAGTTCACTCATTACTTACCTTAAAATATTTGTAGTCTTAATGTAGGGTCAGGAGTAAGTAAATGAGATAAAACGAATAAATGAGAGAGAGAAAGAATGAATACATGAGAGGTGACAGGCCAGGCACAGAGTAAACAAAACAATGAGACTCCGTGACTATTGTTATTATTACCACTTGTGGAAGTCTCTGCTACCACAGATCACATTTATGTTTATTTATTCTACTGTGGGGTGTATTTATCTTATTTATATGTTATGCATCGTGTTTATTATATAATTTTGAAAAAAATATCATGGATGGATTAATGAAAATGTGTATATTACCGTAATATACGACATTTAATGAGACTCCGTGACTATTGTTATTATGGCGTCACTTGTGGAAGTCGTCTGCTACCAGAGATCACATTTATGTTTATTTATTCTACTGTGGGGTGTATTTATCTTATTTATATGTTATGTATAGTGTTTATTATATAATTTTGAAAAAAATATCATGGCTGGATTAATGAAAATGTGTATATTACCGTAATATACGACATTTAATGAGACTCAGTATTGTTATTATCACCACTTGTGCAAGTCGTCTGCTACACAGCTCACATTTATGTTTATTTATTCTACTGTGGGGTGTATTTATCTTATTTATATGTTATGCATCGTGTTTATTATATAATTTTGAAAAAAATATCATGGCTGGATTAATGAAAATGTGTATATTACCGTAATATACGACATTTAATGAGACTCAGTATTGTTATTATCACCACTTGTGCAAGTCGTCTGCTACACAGCTCACATTTATGTTTATTTATTCTACTGTGGGGTGTATTTATCTTATTTATATGTTATGCATCGTGTTTATTATATAATTTTGAAAAAAATATCATGGATGGATTAATGAAAATGTGTATATTAACGTAATATACGACATTTAAATGACTTGATGTGTGTAAGTTTATTTAGGTACAGGTATACATAAGTATAATTATCAGAGTATATATAAAATATGAAATAACTTTTAAAAACATTTGAAATTTTGGAGTTTCCAGACAAAATGGAGAGACTTAGTGCTTACTGAGCTCATGGAGAATGTAAACAAACAGGGTGGGGCACGGTGACCGTATTAGAAAGTCAGGTGGGGGGAGCCGTATAGTGAGTTTTGGTCATAATTTGAAATGTCCGTATTAGCGGAACGCCGTAAAGCGGAACGCCGTAAAGCGGGGCCCTCCTGTACTGGAAATAAGTCACTTTGTCTGACTTTTCTGGGTTATCCCAGGTTCTCTATACATACACTGCTGTGTATGATAATCTATGTAACTGTATTTGTGTATACCTGAATAAACTTATTTACTTCTAGTCTGTCAACTGAGTACAAGAAACCGCCCATTCACTTATTTCAACTACCCAATAAAGTGGTCAGAAATTGGCAATTTGGCCAATTTCACACAAATTTCAACAGATGCCAATTTCAAAATAGGGTCCAGAATAAACAATGCAGACATTCCTGGCACTAAAATAATATTTTCTCTGTTCATTAGTCATGGCTACAGGCCCTTCTTATATTACTCTTGCTTACCATTTGGAAATTTTATTCACAAAAAAATAGAAGATTTACTGTTATGCAGACTACTGCTTTATTGTAATAATTGTATAAATAATGTCAACCCATTCTTGACTCTGTACTGGAATTTGGACTGGCAGGCAGAAAGGTACTGGACGGTGACATCATTTGTTTACTCTTGAGCTTCGCTAAAGAATAGAACATTTTCGCTACTGTGAGCGCAATTTCAAGGTACTTTTCGTCATAAAAGCAATCAAAATCATATCTATTTCTGTAACATATCTTTCATTCTATCAAATGAGACCGAAAAAATGAGAATATAACAATAACAACCATACAAAAATATACCGCTAATGGCTGAGAAGTGAACTCCGCTATTTATGGTCTGATTTCTTTAATTTTTGGTGTACGTGAAGAAGTATCTTTCCATCATACATTGCCCAAGTTTGAATAAGATAACCCAACAAACAACTGAGAAAATAATAATAATAATATAATAATAATAATAATAATAATAATAATAATAATAACAATAATAATAATAATAATAATAATAATAATAATAATAATATCTTTATTTACTACACGTACATGTACAAGGTATACAGGCCTAGCTGACATCAGTGACATACTACTGTATAGAAAGGCACTTGTTATGCTGAGTATTTCAAGAAAATTAGGTCAGTGTCCTAGCATAACACCCACTCTAGTCGACTAACACCCAGGTACCCATTTACTGATGGGTAAACATAGATAATAGGTGTAAATAAACACACCTAATGTTTCTACCCTGGCTGGGAATCGAATATTTACCAAAAATCATATATAGCTAACCCAAGCCAGGTACTAAAAATAAGCCATGTTGACTTTTTTGGGGTTATCCTAGGTTCTCTACACATATGCTGCTATGTGTGATAATCTATAGAGAGAAAATAACTTTTTTGTTTCATGTTTATGGTGGAGTACGAGTGTATATCATAGCCCCGTGCTATACTCTGTTTTCTCTAATATAAGCCACCAAGACAAGGATAGGAGAATGGTATTTGTTTACCATATCCTCTTCATACCTCCGTCGAACTGCTCGGTGTTATGCCAAATATTATTCATTCTGGAGTATTTAACACGTTTTATGTTATTTATATTGTTTTTTATGTCATATTAGATCAATTGTGATAGGCAAATAAGCTGTAGTGTTGATATTAGCATAATAATAAAGCATATTCTCCTGCTTCATGAGACTGAGCTCATGACAACCGACAGTGGCTTCAAAGCCACCTTATCTTTAATGGATAATGTAATGTGTAGGTGCTTTACATAATGAGAAGCATTTCTTTTATTCATTGGAACCATGGCTAGGGCTAAAAGTAAGCAGGTTAAAACAATAAATGGAGAAAAAGAAATTGGAATGACTTATGCAGCAAGTAGCGCCACCAAGCAGTACCAGCAGGTTGGTGTGGCGACCCTGGAAATTTGAAATTATGCTAGCCAAAATTAGTGCCGAATAACTGAAGGAACCAAATAACTGATTGCCGGATTTGTGATGGCGGACCTGTATATATATATATTTATACAGTGGTACCTCGGGATACAAACTTAATTCATTCCAGAAGGCTGTTCGAGTGCTGATACCGAACAAATTTGTTCCCATAAGGAACAATGTAAATTAGATCAATCCAGTTCAGACCCCCAAAAAATACACTTACAAAAGCACTTACATAAATGCACTTACATAATTGTTCACGTTTTGAGCTGTTCGTATCCTGAGGTACCACTGTATATGTATATATGTATACAGTGGCCCCTCGTTTTTCATAATTAATCCATTTCAGAGAGTGTGACAATTATCGAAATTGACGATATGCAAAACCATTTTCCCCATAATAATTTAAATCCAATTAATTCGTTCCAGACACCCAGAAGTATCAACAATTTTTTTTTTTTTTACCTTATAGATAGATTTACATGTACAAAAGAATGAACATTCAACATGACAGCTACCTTTATTGAAGGCTGTTGTTGATGGATGGAAGACAGGGAGGAGGGGAGAGAGAAGAGAGGTTATTGTTTGGAAGGGGAATCCCCCTCCATAAGGACTCTAGGTACCAAGTCCTTATCAGGGGTCACTTCCCTAGCTTAAATATAGATTTACATGCAGAAAAGAATGACAAATAAATGTAAAGCACTAATAAAATGTATAAATGAACATTTAACAACACACTTACCTTTATTGAAGACACTTGTTGGTGTATGGCAGAGGGAGGGGAGTTGAGTTTGTTGTTGGAGAATATGACACTAATATCAACTTTACAGCTTATTTATCTATCACAATTCAACTAATATGACGTAATAAACAATATTAATAACATAGAAACATGGACTATACTCTAGAATGAATAAGTCATTATGTACATCACGACTGGTGTTGTGTTGTTGTTGGGTGTACAAAGGCCACTGAGAGCATAAGCCATCCATAATGGTGGTGAAGGCTGCAGCTGAGGCAGCGGTGTTTTCTGTAGCCCTATATAACTCCAACATCATTGGAGTAGTAGAATCCCTGAATCACTGAAGAAGGCACCCTCTACCACCATCACAACCACTACCACCATCAAAATCGCAACGACCCTCTACCACCATCTCTACCACTATCACAACTGCTACCACCATCACTACCACCTTCTACCACTGCCACTTTCATATTTTTCTACAAACTTTTCTTAAATTATATCGCATTTCTCACATTCTTTACCGAAGGGCTGGCACTAGAAGCTTTCTTTGGAGCTGTGGTGGCTTATTTAGCAGTTGCAGGCACTAAAACGAATGGAATAAAATAAAATGTATTATATGAACTTGTGGGATCGTCCTCATTTGCTGATAAACAATGGCACATTGGCTGGGAATGGAGTGTGGGGCCGCTCGAGGTGTGCATATGCGTCTGGGACGAATCACTATTTGCGAGTCAAATGATTCAAGAGTCAATGTTTTGATGAAAATCATGTTACCATTTTCGAAAATTACGACTTTTGATGCTCACAAAAAAACAAGGGACCACTGTATATATATGTATATATACATTTAATAGAAACATGAGAGTGGCACTCAATTATTCTCAGTCACAGTACCTCTGGTATTGATAACCTTAACAAGACATGCAGAGGTTTCAAAGAAATCAATTCCTCACATTTGAACAATAGAAACATAAGCAAAAAGACTACCTTTGTTGTGGGAATATTTCTAATAAATACTTCTAAAAGAATGAATAGTTTTAGACTTATAATACTGATACCAGTGTTCTCTTAATGCATTTATTTCACTACTGTTGTTCACTGAATATTACACTGATGTTGTTCACTGAATATTACACTGCTGTTGATCACTGAATATTTCACTACTGTTGTTCACTGAATATTACACTGCTGTTGTTCACTGAATATTACACTGCTGTTGTTCACTGAATATTACAGTACTATTGTTCAGTGAATATTACACTACTGTTGTTCAGTGAATAATACACTGCTGTTATTCACTGAATATTACACTAATGTTGCTCACTGAATAATACAGTGCTGTTGTTCACTGAATATAACACTACTGTTGTTCAGTGAATATTACACTACTGTTGTTCAGTGAATATAACACTACTGTTGTTCAGTGAATATAACACTACTGTTGTTCAGTGAATATAACACTACTGTTGTTCAGTGAATATAACACTACTGTTGTTCAGTGAATATAAAAAAGACCTGGAAAACCCTATCAGAAATTCTAGGAACAAAAAAGATATCACGAAATAGCGAAATAAAATTAGCAAAATCAGATGAACCCCAACTCCCACCAACAGAAACAGCAAACAGACTCAATGATTTCTTCTCCACTATAGGACAAACCTTGCAATAAAATCCCAAGCTCAGATACCCCACCAAATGACTACCTCACCGGCAACTACCCGAACACACTGTTCCTAGCTCCGACTAACCCATACGAAGTCTCCCTTATTATCAACACACTAAAAACAAGGCAGGAGATTTAAATACCTTACCACCCTTTATATACAAAAAAGTGTCACAAGTGCTATCACCAATCATTGCAACACTCTTTAAAAAATCCATTGAATCCTCCACCTCCCTACAGTACTCAAAATAGCAAGGGTCACCCCGATCCACAAAGGAGGAGACCAAACAGAGTTGAATAACTATAGGCCAATATCCAACTTACACCCTCTCTCAAAAATCTTCGAAAAATTAATTCATAAACGAATCTACTCCTACCTTATCTCCCAAAACATACTCAACCCCTGCCAATTTGGATTCAGGCCTAATAAAAATACTAATGATGCTATTATACACATGCTAGAACATATATACACTGCAATAGAGAAAAAAGAAGTCTCACTGGGGATCTTCATTGACTTACGTAAAGCTTTTGATACAGTTGACCATGACTTGCTCCACGTAAAATTGTCACACTATGGTATAAGAGGGCACTCCCTCAACTACCTCAAGTCAACCTCAGCAACAGAAGCCAATATGTGTATGCAAATGGGGCAAACTCCTCTGCACAACCAATTACAGTTGGTGTCCCACAGGGAAGTGTCCTTGGCCCTCTTCTTTCTCCTATACATAATGACCTACCAAATGCTTCGCAATTACTCAAACCCACACTATTTGCAGATGACACTACATACGTCTTCTCCCACCCGAGCCAGTCACGCTAGCCAATACTGTAAATACGAATTACAGAAAATATCTACCTGGATGAGAACTAACAAACTTACACTAAACATTGACAAAACCTACTTCATTCAGTTTGGTAACAGAGCTACAGATGCCCTCTTAACATAATGATAAACGGATCACCTATCACAAAGCTAACAGAGGGAAAATTCTTAGGAATCCACCTTGATAATAGACTCAAATTTCATACACATATACAACAAATTTCTAAAGAAAATTTCCAAGACTGTAGGCATACTATCGAAGATACGGTACTATGCTCCACATGTCAGCCCTCCTGGCCCTATATCACTCTCTTATTTACCCCTATCTCACCTATGGAATTTGTGCATGGGGCTCAACAACAAGTAACCATCTCAGACCACTAATTACCCAACAAAAGGCTGCAGTTAGAATGATAACAAATTCTCACTATAGGCAGCACACTCCACCAATATTCAATACACTAAACCTCCTCACCATACAAAACATCCATACTTACTACTGCACCTATTACATACATAGAACACTTAACTCTGATATTAACCCTCCCTCAAACATCTCCTTGCCAACCTCAACAGAACACATGACCATAACACAAGGCACAGATCACTCTTTGATTTCCTCGTGTCCATCTCACACTATGTAAAAACTCAATGCACATAAAAGGCCCTAAAATCTGGAATTCATTACCTGTAAATGTAAAAGAAACACTACCTGTTTATAAATTCAAGTCTCTTCTCAAAGATCACTTACTCACCCAAAACCAAATAAATACTGAATAACTGAACCTTATAAATTGTATATCTTAAATGTTTCTCACAATTATATCACATAAATGTTAAACCTAAAACCCAATCTAACTTTAGTATTTTTTAAATACACTACCTAACAGAATACTCCATTCTACTGAATGTACAACAATGCATACAACCATATGACCTGTCTTTGTAATACTCACTTGTGCTTTATAGTAACCTGTTTACATTAATGTTTTATCACCTAACAGAATACTCCATTCTACTGAATGTACAACAATGCATACAACCATATGACCTGTCTTTGTAATACTCATTTGTGCTTTATAGTTATCTGTTTACAATAATGTTTTATCACTGATTTCATCATTGCTTAGTTAATCTTAAGTTAATTTTAAGCCAGCCCGTAATGCTATGCATAGTATAAGTGGCTTTGGCATGCTGCTCTTACCTGTATTTTTTGTACCTCTGTACGTGTGCTCAAATTTTTAAATAAATAAATAAATAAATAAATACTGTTGTTCACTGAATATCACACTACTGTTGTTCAGTGAATATAACCCTCCTGTTGTTTAGTGAATATAACACTAATGTTGTTCAGTGAATATTACACTACTGTTGTTCAGTGAATATAACACTACTGTTGTTTAGTGAATATAACACTACTGCTGTTCAGTGAATATTACACTACTGTTGTTCAGTGAATATAACACTACTGCTGTTCAGTGAATATTACACTACTGTTGTTCAGTGAATATAACACTACTGTTGTTCAGTGAATATTACACTACTGTTGTTCAGTGAATATAACACTACTGTTGTTTAGTGAATATAACACTAATGTTGTTCGGTGAATATTACACTAATGTTGTTCGGTGAATATTACACTACTGTTATTCAGTGAATATTTCACTGTAGAATTCTTGGTTACTGCAATAAGCAGATTACAGACTTGACCTTGTAGTATTTTCCATATATATTATTTGTATTCTATATTAGCTCTCATCTGTACACAAGACGGCTCTTTTTTTATAAAATATTTGAGATATTTTGAGCATTAATAGAACTTATCATCTCTATGAACTTCTTACATTATTTCAATGACTGACATTTCTTCAACATATTTCACACAACACTAATACTGTATTATCCCTTGTATATATTCTTATGTGTTTCTAACTAAAATATTCCTGATACATTAAACATTTAACATGTTTTATCTCCTGTATGTACTCGCATATGTTTGACAAGACTGCCTTTTACACTAAAACGTTTCAGACACTCGGAACACTGATATGGTTTATCTCCTGTATGTACTCGCATATGTGTCACAAGATGGCCTTTTACACTAAAACATTTCAGACACTCAGAGCACTGATATGGTTTATCTCCTGTATGTACTCGCATATGTTTCACAAGACCACCTTTTATACCAAAACATTTCAGACACTCAGAGCACTGATATGGTTTTATCTCCTGTATGTACTCGCATATGTCTCACAAGACTGCCTTTTTCACTAAACATTTCAGACACTCAGAGCACTGATATGGTTTATCTCCTGTATGTACTCGCATATGTTTTCAGAAGGCTGCCTTTTTCACTAAAACATTTCCGACACTCAGAGCAGTGATATGGTTTATATCCTGTTGTACTCGCATATGTCTCAGAAGACTGCCTTTTCACTAAAACATTTCAGACACTCAGAGCAGTGATATGGGTTTATCTCCTGTATGTACTCGCATATGGTTCACAAGATGGCCTTTTTCACTAAAACATTTCAGACACTCAGAGCACTGATACGGTTTGTCTCCTGTATGTACTCGCATATGTGTCACAAGATGGCCTCTTATACTAAAACATTTCAAACACTCAGAGCACTGATATGGTTTATCTCCTGTATGTACTCGCATATGTTTCACAAGACTGCCTCTTTCAGTAAAACATTTCAGGCACTCAGAGCACTGATAAGGCTTAGCTCCAGTATGCACTTGCATATGTTTCACAAGACTGCCTTTTACATTAAAACATTTCAGACACTCAGAGCACTGATATGGTTTATCTCCTGTATGTACTCGCATATGTGTCACAAGATTGCCTTGTCGATTAAAACATTTCAGACACTCAGAACACTGATATGGTTTATCTCCTGAATGTATTCGCATATGTGTCACAAGACTGCATTTTACACTAAAACATTTCAGACACTCAGAGCATTGATATGGTTTAGCACCTGTATGTACTCGCATGTGTCTCAGAAGACTGCCTTGTCGACTAAAACATTTCACACACAATGAACACTGATATGGTTTAGCTCCTGTATGTACTAGCATATGTCTCACTAGTTTGCCTTTTGCACCAAAACATTTAAGACACTTTGAGCACTGATATGGTTTAACTTCTGTATGTACTTGCATTTGTTCCAAAAGATTGGTTTTTTTATTACAATATTTGAGGCACTCTGAACAATGATCTAGTTTGTGTTCTTCATATTTTTTCACATTTTTCAAAAGAATGGAGTTCATTTTAAAATATTTTATTTATTTAACAGTGGTACAGTTTATCTTCTATATATATTCATATGTGTATATCAATTTCATTTAATTATTTTGGACATGGAATACAGTTTTCCATATAAAGTTTTTTGTGTGTGTTGATACATACCATAAACTTTTGTTTTGTGTGTTGAAACACTAATATGTGTTCTGGAACACTGCAGATATTGTGTGTTGAAACACTAATATGTGTTCTGGAACACTGCAGATATTGTGTGTTGAAACACTAATATGTGTACTGGAACACTGCAGATATTGTGTGTTGAAACACTAATATGTGTACTGGAACACTGCAGATATTGTGTGTTGAAACACTAATATGTGTACTGGAGCACTGCAGATATTGTGTGTTGAAACACTAATATGTGTACTGGAACACTGCAGATATTGTGTGTTGAAACACTAATATGTGTTCTGGAACACTGCAGATATTGTTCTGGAACACTGCAGATACACTCAACAACATTTTTAATATTTTCTCTTCTCTTTAAACAGATTTTTCTGAAAATTTTTAATTACAGTATTTACTAACTTGTATTTTTCTATAACTGCCATGCAACCTTTGGATAGACTTGCCAATATCAAAAGCAAAATGTTTAATTAGTAATACTTAAGAAGTTAAAAATTCACAAGATTATCAGGTGATGTTCTTCATGATGTACTGAAGATATAGTGTCTGGCAAGACACAACCTGGCAGTCTTCCACAAAAATACTTCTGCAGTATCAGCTGTTGTTTCAAGAACTTACACTGTGCTTCTTCAAGTACTGAAGATACAGTGTCTGGCAAGACACAACCTGGCAGTCTTCCACAAAATACTTCTGCAGTATCAGCTGTTGTTCAAGACACTTACACTGGTGCTTCTTCAAGTACTGAAGATACAGTGTCTGGCAAGACACAACCTGGCAGTCTTCCACAAAATACTTCTGCAATAGAAAGATGAGTCAATATAGTACAATATTCCACCATTGCCAACACAACATATTGAATTAAAAAAAAAAAAAAATGTCTCTATTATCACACATTTCACTAAATAAAATTGTCACTTTTAGATGTTTATCTGTAAAGAACTTAGAGATAAATCACATGTTGTGTATAATAAGTATGTTAACTAAAAATTGTGTAAACACTATGACCTGAACATTAACATCTTTAATTTTCATTATATTCATGTAATATAATAATAATATAAACCAACTAAGTGCTAAACCTGAAAGGGTCATATTATTATTATTATTATAATCAAAAAGAAGCGCTAAGCGAAAGGGTCATAGAGTACTCCAGGTGAATTGTGCTAAAGAAGGATTATGTAAAGGCCAGAGACAAGTGTTGTAGAAGTGAACAAGAGGCAAAGTTGACAAGGGTATTAGGGTGTGTTGTAGGTGTGAAAAAAGTAGAGTTAACAAGGGTAGTAGGGTGTGTTGTAGGAGTGTGAAAGAGGTAGAGTTAACAAGGGTATTAGGGTGTGTTGTAGGAGTGTGAAAGAGGTAGAGTTAACAAGGTAGCAGGGTGTGTTGTAGGAGTGTGAAAGAGGTAGAGTTAACAAGGGTATTAGGGTGTGTTGTAGGAGTGTGAAAGAGGTAGAGTTAACAAGGGTAGCAGGGTGTGTTGTAGGAGTGTGAAAGAGGTAGAGTTAACAAGGGTAGCAGGGTGTGTTGTAGGAGTGTGAAAAAGTATGAATTAACAAGGGTAGTAGAGTGTGGAAAATTTGTGTAATAATAGGTTTATATAAGGTAGTGTAGATGTGAACTGTTGATGTGACTCTTAAAAGATGATAAGCCACAGAACCAAAAATTCTCTATAAAGTCTTATAATCAGTAAGCATTTTAATGCCTCTTGTGCTGAGTTTAGCCTTGCACTTTCTTGTTAGGTAGCATAAAGGTAGGAGGAATACTGCCGATTGACTAGCTTCAGATTTATTGAAACACAGAGGATTCACAGCAGGCAGAGTGAGGTAGGCTGGAAGCCAGCTGCGGAAGGGAAGCTGCTGATCCTAGGGTGAGAGGCCACCAAGCGAGGACAAGGTGGTATTACCTGGAGTTGACCTGGAGAGGGTTTTGGGGTCAACACCCCCATGGCTCAGTCTGAGACCAGAACTCATGGTGGATCAGGGTCTGATCAACTAGGCTGTTACTATTGGCTACACACAAACTGATGTACAAACCACAGTCTGGTTGGTTAGGTACTGACTTATGGTGCCTGTCCAGTGCCTTCTTGAAGACAGCCAGGGGTCTATTGGTAATCCCCCTTATTTACGCTGGGAGGCAGTTGAACAGTCTTGGGCCCCGGACACTTATTGTGCTGTCTCTCAATGTACTCATGGTGTCCTTGCTTTTCATCAGGGTAATGTTACATCTCCTGCCAAGTCTTTTGTTTTCATAGGGAGTGATTTTCATGTGCAGGTTTGGTACCAATCCCTCCAGAACCTTTCAAGTGCACATTATCATGTATCTCTCTCGTCTGCATTCCAGGGAATACAGATCAAGGACCTTCAACCATTCCTAGTAATTTAGGTGCCTTATCGTACTTATGTGTGCTGTGAAAGTTCTTTGTACACTCTCCAGGTTTGCAATGTCTCCACCCTTGAAGGGGGCCGTTAGTGTACGGCAGTATTCTGGTCTAGAGAGAACAAGCGATTTGAAGAGAATCATCATAGGCTTGGCATCCTTAGTTTTGAAAGTTCTCATTATCCATCCTATCATTTTCCTAGCAGATAAAGTAGATACATTGTTGTGGCCTTCAAAGGTGAGATCCTCTGACATTATCACTCCTAGGTATGGCATCACCCTGAGTTAGGCAGGCCTATATCTCTAGGTGTCAGCAGCATAGTTCCCACAAAAAATGAACTTAGCTGGTAGGCAACATAGGCTGTCTACATTCACTCAGCCATACCCTTGTGCCATCTCGACACGACATTACAGCCGGGCAGAAAGGAAAAAACTAAAGGAATTAATCCCAGCAGGACTGGCTTTCGCTCACCCAAAAATCAAAAGTGACATAATTCTAGCAGGCCTCAAAAACTCTCCCATTCCAGTGGAAGAGAAAATAGCTTGCTCAATCAGCATAGTGGAGGATGGAGCCCGGAGATGCCAGCACTGGAACTTAAGTCATCTTCTTATGTACAGGTTGTTCACAGGGCTAGGCCATCAGGCTTGACTGCATATCCAAGGACACTGTACCATCCTCACATCTGTAAACAATGACAGCAGCATTTCCTAGGGTGTGATATGTGACATAAAAGGGCAGCACTGCCTTGACTTTAATACAGACCTTGAAATACATGCTACGTGCAACATACTTGCAGTGACATTATCCCCAAGGAGACTTATTATAACAATACTACAAGTACCCTTTTAAAACATAAAATACAGTGGACCCCCGGTTTACGATATTATTTCATTCCAGAAGTATCTTCAGGTGCCCGTACTGACCGAATTTGTTCCCAAAAGGAATATTGTGAATTAGATTAGTCCATTTCAGACCCCCAAACATACACATACAAATGCACTTACATAAATACACTTACATAATTGGTCGCATTGGGAGCTGATCGTAAACTGAGGGTCCACTGTACAGCAGGGCCCCGCTTTATGGCGTTTCGCTTTACGGTGTTCCGCTAATACGGACATTTCAAATTATGACCAAAACTCGCTATACGGCTCCTCCCACCTGTCTTTCTAATACGGTCACAGCTGCCCACCGAGTTTGTTTACATTCTCCCTGAGCACATCTCCTTATTATGTCTGGAAACTCTCCAAAATTTCAAGTGTTTTAAAGTTATTGTGTATTTTATATGTATTGTACTTGATAATTAAACTTGTGTACACCTGTACCTAAATAAACTTACACACTGTGCTGGCATGTAGGTACACATTAAAATCACTAAGTCTCTCTACTCTTGATGCAATAATAATAATAATAATAATAATAATAATAATAATAATAATAATAATAATTATAATAATAATCTCTTGGGCACATTAATGTCGCATATGATATTTTTTTCAAAATTATATAAGAAACACATTATGTAACACACAAACATGATACATGCACCCACAGTATAAAAATTTATACAAATATATACGAGATGTTTACCAAACGGTTTGTAGAAGTGTCGGAAGAATTAGGTTTTCTCTAGCCCGTCACCTGTTACTAGGGATAACTGTAGAAAAATATTCCTTTCGTATGCCTTCACTTTATAGCTATAATTCTGTACTAACTTGTACACAGTGTAAGAGTATTTGTTTCGTGATTTAATTATTATAATAATAATAAAAATATTATAGAGGTAGTAGGTTGGTAGACAGCAACCACCCAGGGAAGTACTACCGTCCTGCCAGATGACTGTGAAACAAAAACCTGTAATTGTTTTGCATGATGGTAGGATTGCTGGTTTCTTTTTCTGTCTCATAAACACGCTAGATAACAGGGATATCTTGCTACTCATACTTACACTTTGGTCACACTTCACAGACACGCACATGCATATATATATATACATACATCTAGGTTTTTCTCCTTTTTCTAAATAGCTCTTGTCCTTTTTTATTTCTTCTATTGTCCATGGGGAAGTGGAAAAGAATCTTTCCTCCGTAAGCCATGCGTGTCGTATGAGGCGACTAAAATGCCGGGAGCAATGGGCTAGTAACCCCTTCTCCTGTATACATTTACTAAAAAGAGAAGAAGAAAAACTTTATAAAACTGGGTTGCTTAAATGTGCGTGGATGTAGTGCGGATGACAAGAAACAGATGATTGCTGATGGTATGAATGAAAAGAAGTTGGATGTCCTGGCTCTAAGCGAAACAAAGCTGAAGGGGGTAGGAGAGTTTCAGTGGGGGGAAATAAATGGGATTAAATCTGGAGTATCTGAGAGAGTTAGAGCAAAGGAAGGGGTAGCAGTAATGTTAAATGATCAGTTATGGAAGGAGAAAAGAGAATATGAATGTGTAAATTCAAGAATTATGTGGATTAAGTAAAGGTTGGATGCGAGAAGTGGGTCATAATAAGCGTGTAGCACCTGGAGAAGAGAGGAATTGCAGAGAGAGAGAGAGATTTTGGGAGATGTTAAGTGAATGTATAGGAGCCTTTGAACCAAGTGAGAGAGTAATTGTGGTAGGGGACCTGAATGCTAAAGTAGGAGAAAACTTTTAGAGAGGGTGTGGTAGGTAAGTTTGGGGTGCCAGGTGTAAATGATAATGGGAGCCCTTGATTGAACTTTGTATAGAAAGGGGTTTAGTTATAGGTAATACATATTTTAAGAAAAAGAGGATAAATAAGTATACAAGATATGATGTAGGGCGAAATGACAGTAGTTTGTTGGATTATGTATTGGTAGATAAAAGACTGCTGAGTAGACTTCAGGATGTACATGTTTATAGAGGGGCCACAGATATATCAGATCACTTTCTAGTTGTAGCTACACTGAGAGTAAAAGGTAGATGGGATACAAGGAGAATAGAAGCATCAGGGAAGAGAGAGGTGAAGGTTTATAAACTAAAAGAGGAGGCAGTTAGGGTAAGATATAAACAGCTATTGGAGGATAGATGGGCAAATGAGAGCATAGGCAATGGGGTCGAAGAGGTATGGGGTAGGATTAAAAATGTAGTGTTAGAGTGTTCAGCAGAAGTTTGTGGTTACAGGAAAGTGGGTGCAGGAGGGAAGAGGAGCGATTGGTGGAATGATGATGTAAAGAGAGTAGTAAGGGAGAAAAAGTTAGCATATATGAGAAGTTTTTACAAAGTAGAAGTGATGCAAGGAGGGAAGAGTATAATGGAGAAAAGAGAGAGGTTAAGAGAGTGGTGAAGCAATGTAAAAAGAGAGCAAATGAGACGAGTGGGTGAGATGTTATCAACAAATTTTGTTGAAAATAAGAAAAAGTTTTGGAGTGAGATTAACAAGTTAAGAAAGCCTAGAGAACAAATGATTTGTCAGTTAAAAATAGGAGAGGAGAGTTTATTAAATGGAGAGTTAGAGGTATTGGGAAGATGGAGGAATATTTTGAGGAATTGTTAAATGTTGATGAAGATAGGGAAGCTGTGATTTCGTGTATAGGGCAAGGAGGAATAAATCTTGTAGGAGTGAGGAAGAGCCAGTTGTGAGTGTGGGGAGGTTCGTGAGGCAGTAGGTAAATGAAAGGGGGTAAGGCAGCCGGATTGATGGGATAAAGATAGAAATGTTAAAAGCAGGTGGGGATATAGTTTTGGAGTGGTTGGTGCAATTATTTAATAAATGTATGGAAGAGGGTAAGGTACCTAGGGATTGGCAGAGAGCATGCATAGTTCCTTTGTATAAAGGCAAAGGGGATAAAAGAGGAGTGCAAAAATTATAGGGGGATAAGTCTGTTGAGTGTACCTGGTAAAGTGTATGGTAGAGTTATAATTGAAAGAATTAAGAGTAAGACGGAGAATAGGATAGCAGATGAACAAGGAGGCTTTAGAAAGGTAGGGGGTGTGTGGACCAGGTGTTTACAGTGAAACATATAAGTGAACAGTATTTAGATAAGGCTAAAGAGGTCTTTGTGGCATTTATGGATTTGGAAAAGGCGTATGACAGGGTGGATAGGGGGCAATGTGGCAAGATGTTGCAAGTGTATGGTGTAGGAGGTAGGTTACTGAAAGCAGTGAAGAGTTTTTACGAGGATAGTGAGGCTCAAGTTAGAGTATGTAGGAAAGAGGAAATTTTTCCCAGTAAAAGTAGGCCTTAGACAAGGATGTGTGATGTCACCGTGGTTGTTTAATATATTTATAGATGGGGTTTGTAAGAGAAGTAAATGCGAGGGTCTTGGCAAGAGGCGTGGAGTAAAAGATAAAGAATCACACACAAAGTGGGAGTTGTCACAGCTGCTCTTTGCTGATGACACTGTGCTCTTGGGAGATTCTGAAGAGAAGTTGCAGAGATTGGTGGATGAATTTGGTAGGGTGTGCAAAAGAAGAAAATTAAAGGTGAATACAGGAAAGAGTAAGGTTATGAGGATAACAAAAAGATTAGGTGATGAAAGATTGAATATCAGATTGGAGGGAGAGAGTATGGAGGAGGTGAACGTATTCAGATATTTGGGAGTGGACGTGTCAGCGGATGGGTCTATGAAAGATGAGGTGAATCATAGAATTGATGAGGGAAAAAGAGTGAGTGGTGCACTTAGGAGTCGTGGAGACAAAGAACTTTGTCCTTGGAGGCAAAGAGGGGAATGTATGAGAGTATAGTTTTACCAACGCTCTTATATGGGTGTGAAGCGTGGGTGATGAATGTTGCAGCGAGGAGAAGGCTGGAGGCAGTGGAGATGTCATGTCTGAGGGCAATGTGTGGTGTGAATATAATGCAGAGAATTCGTAGTTTGGAAGTTAGGAGGAGGTGCGGGATTACCAAACTGTTGTCCAGAGGGCTGAGGAAGGGTTGTTGAGGTGGTTCGGACATGTAGAGAGAATGGAGCGAAACAGAATGACTTCAAGAGTGTATCAGTCTGTAGTGGAAGGAAGGCGGGGTAGGGTCGGCCTAGGAAAGGTTGGAGGGAGGGGGTAAAGGAGGTTTTGTGTGCGGGGGCTTGGACTTCCAGGAGGCATGCATGAGCGTGTTTGATAGGAGTGAATGGAGACAAATGGTTTTTAATACTTGACGTGCTGTTGGAGTGTGAGCAAAGTAACATTTATGAAGGGATTCAGGGAAACCGGCAGGCCGGACTTGAGTCCTGGAGATGGGAAGTACAGTGCCTGCACTCTGAAGGAGGGGTGTTAATGTTGCAGTTTAAAAACTGTAGTGTAAAGCACCCTTCTGGCAAGACAGTGATGGAGTGAATGATGGTGAAAGTTTTTCTTTTCGGGCCACCCTGCCTTGGTGGGAATCGGCCAGTGTGATAATAATAATATAAGGTAAAAGTTTCACAAACTCTTACAAATGTACATGAATGAACTAAAACTGGACACGTATTAATACCGTCTATTTCGCCTGACCAAGTGATCGTCCACAACCTGTTCAATTTGTTTGTTTACGCTGTCTGAGCTCGGTGTATCATTAAATGTTGTATATTACGTTAATATACACATTTTCATTAATCCATCCGTGATATTTTTTTCAAAATTATATAATAAACACGATACATAACATAAATACATAACATGTGTAGAGAACCTAGGATAACCCAAAAAAGTCAGAGTGACTTACTTTCATTGCCTTCACTCAGAGCATCATTTCTTTTCAAAATGATGTTACATGAGAATGGGAGTGTTCTTCTTTATTTATTCTACCGTATCAATGTAGAGACAACCTGTACACAATGTAACTTGTACACAAACCAGACGTGTACACTGTTTACAAAACTTACCTTCGCCTGGTTTGTTTACATAACTCTGCGCCTGTCCTCTCTCATGCACTCATTCTTTCTCTCTGGTATGGTAGCCTGGCGGACTACCATACATACCACACTTGATTTTTTACAATAAATACTACTCATCTCACCCTATATTTTAAGGTAAGTAATGAGTGAACTGTAGTATATACATTTTATCGCTCTGGGATGCTTAACCCTTTGAGGGTTTTGGTCGTACTAGTACGTTTTACGCGTAGGGGTTTTTGACGTACTAGTACTCATAAATTCTAGCGGCCTCAAATCTAGTGGGAGAAAGCTGGTAGGCCTTCATGTGAAAGAATGGGTCTATGTGGTCAGTGTGCACAGTCTAAAAAAAATCCTGCAGCACACAGTGCATAATGAGAAAAAAAAAACTTTGACCATTTTTTTTTTAATAAATCAGCGACTTTGCAGTGTATTTTCGTATGGTATTTATTGTTGTATTCTAGTTTTCTTGGTCTCATTTTATAGAATGGAAGACATATTACAGAAATTGAGATGATTTTGACTGGTTTTACAATGAAAGGTGCCTTGAAATTGAGCTCAAAGTAGCAGAAATGTTCGATTTTACCAAAGTTTCAAAAGTAAACAAATCATGCCAAGCGTGCAATACACGTCAACTGGTGAGTCTAATATTCTTTTACAAGTGCACCAATAATATTTATACCATTTTTTACACTAATGCAGTAGTCTGAGTAACAGTAAATCTTATATTTTTTGTGAGAATAACAATTCAAAGTGGAAAGCAAAAGAATATAAGAGGGCCCTTGAGACGTGACTAATGACTAGAGGAAATGTCATTTAGTGCAGGAATGTCTTTCTTGTTTATTCTGGACCCTATTCGGAAATTGGCATCTTTTGAAATTTGTGTGAAATTGGCAAAATTGCTAAATTCTGACCACTGTACTGGATAGTTGAATTTATAAATGGGTGGTTTCTTGCACCCATTCGATAGAAAAAATGGAGTTCTAGCGAAATATTCATGTTTTTTGTCGACTAGTACAGTGAAATTGGCCGAAAATGGGGCTCAAAGTGGGCAAAATCGCCGATGCGTAAACATCGCCGAGACCGCTAACTTTGCGAGAGCATAATTCCGTAAGTTTTCTATCAAATTACAAACTTTTGGTGTCTTTATGATCGGGAAAAGATTCTCTATCTTTTCATAAGAGAAAATAATTTTTTTTTTTTTTAAATTTGGCCGACCCTGAGAACGAGTTTTGGAGAGGGCCTGTCGACCCTCAAAGGGTTAAATATCATAGAATAGTATGTGTGGGTGGGTTGGCCTGGTATGGTAGCCTGGCTGACTACCATACATACCACACTTGATATTTTACAATAAATACTACTCATCTCACCCCATATTTTAAGGTAAGTAATGAGTGAACTGTATATACATTTTATCGCTCTGGGATGCTTAAATATCATAGAATAGTATGTGTGGGTGGGGTGGCCTGGTATGGTAGCCTGGCTGAATACCATACATACCACACTTGATTTCTTACAATAAATACTACTTGTCTCACCCTAGATTAAGACTATAAATATTTTAAGGTAAGTAATGAGTGCACTATGTGTGTATTGTACTTTTTTATTGTTTTTTTGATGCCTGGTTCTATTGCTAACATAATATATGTTAGCGTAAACTTGTTATCTAGTGTTTGTATGCATTTGTAAGTGGAAAAAAAGGGTGTTCCACTTTACGGCGGTTTCCGCTTTACGGCGGTAGCCTGGAACCTAACCCGCTGTATAAGTGGGGCCCTCCTGTACATATATACATGGTGTTGTCCACCTTGACTCCGCTATCTGGACTAACTATACAGAGTATGTGCATTAACCCTTTCAGGGTTGGTGCCGTACTAGTAATGGCTTGCGTGCCAGGGTTGGTGCCATACTAGTACGCATAAATTCTAGCGGCTTCAAATTAAGTGGGAAACAGCTGGTAGGCCTAGATGTGAGAGAATGGGTCTGCGTGGTCAGTGTGCACAGTAGAAAAAAAATTCTGGGACCCAGTGGCGCATTGTGGGAACGCCATTTTAGTAGACCTTGTTCACCTGCCCTTTCGGTAAGAAACCTCGGGGAATTGGGACCTTTTGTTCCCAGTGGCAGCTCTAATACGTGGAATGCCATGAAGAGGAGTTTTAAGGTTTTTTGGGTTTTCCCCTTGA
>NC_069432.1:595297-646687 GCF_026875155.1 Cherax quadricarinatus
CCTTTTGGGGGCAGAGTGAGGGGCATGTCTTTTTATCGCCTGTTCGAAGTTTTTTGGGCTGGGATAACATGGATAGGTTTGGGTTTTAAAAAATTTTGTGGCTCTCCAAAAAAAAATTCATTTTGATCTTCGACTCTCAGTCGGGTTAGCGGCTTGCTAAAAACTGAGTCATTTGGGACGAGAGTAATTTTCTTTCCTTGTTCCCTTTTGGCCCCTTTGTTTTTGGGGCCCTCTGGACTTTGTTTCGATTTTGAATTTTCTAGGAGAAAAAATACTTTGGGTTTCTTTCGTTTTTCCATTTATGCTTTTGTTCTTTGCATTTGATTAAAGGTTTCCTTTACTTAAGTGTGTCTATTTTGAATTGTATAAAAAATTTATTTTTTTGGCTAAATCCCTTTTTGATTTTTGCATGTATAATCAGAAGTTTTTTTATTTAAGCTTAAAAAGGGTATAGGAACAATCTTGAATAAAAAATTTTGAGTGAATTATAGTTAGAATTAAGAAAAAACAAAGTAAATATTTAAAAACTAAAAAAAGCCCCAATAATTTTTAACAAATGAAAAAAAAATGAGCGGAAAAAATTTTTTTTTTTTTTTTTTCTTTTTTAAAAATTTTTTTCAAAAAAAAAATTTTTCTTTAATCTTTTTTTTTTTCTTAAATTTCTTTTTTTTTTTTTTTTCTATTTTTTAATTTTCTTTTTTCTTTTTCTTTTTTTTTTAAAATTTTCTTTTCTCTTTACACCTGAGAATAGCCCCTTTGTTATTTTAACAGTTGTGAATATATAAACTAGGGTAGTTATTAAAGCAAAATAAGGGAAAATAATAAGGGACAAAAATTTAAAGTAATGGTAAAAAAGTTGAATGGACAATGTCACTATGAAAAAATATGGTTTAGGAGAAATTTGTTTTTAAATTTAAAATAATTTTGAGCGTTTTTGACAAAAAAAAGTAAAAAAAATGAGGTAGTTGGTACTAGCGCAAAAGAAATTTTTGGGTTTCTTGCAAAAAAGAAATTGGAATATACAAAAATTGCTTACCAAAAAAAGTGACAAAAAAAAACAATTAGTGATAAAAAAAAAATTAAATGGAAGGAAAGAATAATAAATATTTAATTTGAGAAGTTTTGACTTGAAAATTTAAATTATGAGAATTAATGCGTAAGAAAGAAGTTAGGTATTGGGGGTATTTCATTAGCTATGTAAAAATAATAAAATAATTGAACAAATAATAGAACGTACATAATATGAAACCAAAAGTTTTTAAATGTAAAAGGGCATTTATTAACTTTACAGAAATGTCAGCTTTTTAAGGAAAGGTAGAAAAAACGTTTTCCCATTTGGATAGTTATTGTTGCCTTTGTGTTTTCCTTACTATATTTTCCCTTCCCGTAAAAACCGATGTATTTTGTTTTCCTTTTTTAAGTTTTCTCAGCCTGAACGAAGGTTTTTGACGTTTTTTTGTTAGAATCATTTTGTACACTCCATTTTTAGAAATTTTGTGATTTATTGGTCCTTTCTTTTATCGTATGAATGAGTGGATCATTATACTGTGTTTACTTCCGGTTTTTTTAGCAAACGTGTTTCTTTTATTTATTTTTTGCACGATGACTTGTACGTGGTTCGTTTTATCCTATAGCATTTCTTTGCACTGTCTTGTGTTTTCACTGGAATGTGGGATGTTTATTATTTGCACGAAACTTATCTTGTTCGTTTTGTCGTCTTGGAAATCAAGGGATTCATTTAGTGAGTGTGATGTTTTGATTCCCCCTTTTATTGCTTTTTAACCTTCATATTTATTGTTTTTATTTGCTCTGTGACTGGTATGCTGTTTTAGGGGGATTTTTTTTGTGTCAACACTTCCCCTGTAATTTTCTTCAAGGTTTTGGTCTTTTTTCGGGTTGTTATCTTGGTTCCCGGGCGCTCGAGGTTTTTGTTATCTTTGTTTCATTTTCTAGGCAACATGTAGTCCTTTATTTGTCAGAATAAACTACCTGAGTTACATGGGGGATCCTTTGAAGGGAGTGGAGTTGGGGGGGAGTCGCCATGTTTGTTTTTGTTGTTGTTGTTCCCTTTGGGTGGCGGCGGTGAGGGGGGTTTTATGATAACTGGGGTCCTGCTGGGTAGACAAGTTTAGTTCTAGGGTCCTTGTGTTATTCTTTTATTACTGGGGTTTTTTTTTCTGGTATCCTTCATAGTAAACACTGAAGTAGATACTGTGTAGCAATGGAGGGAAGCTTGTTTTCTCGGGTTGGGTTAAGTGATTGTTGGCAGCGGAGGGAGTGTTTGGGTTAGCAGGGTGTTTCCTTTTGAACTTCTAATTTTGTCAAGTTTTGGGGTTACATTCTTAGTATTCTTGGGTCATGTTGTGGTCTACGTGGGTTCATGTAGTTGAACTTTCACTTTGGGGCCATCACAAGTTTTGTTGAGCGTTGTTGAGGATGAGGTTAATCATAGAATTGATGAGGGAAAAAAGGTGAGTGGTGGTTGAGGTATATGTGGAGTCAAAAACGTTATCTATGGAGGCAAAGAAGGGAATGTATGAAAGTATAGTAGTACCAACACTCTTAAAGGGGATGTAAGCTGGGTGGTAAATGCAGCAGCGAGGAGACGGTTGGAGGCAGTGGAGATGTCCTGTCTAAGGGCAATGTGTGGTGTAATATTATGCAGAAATTCAGATTTGTGGAAATTAGGAGAAGGTGTGGAGTTAATAAAAGCATTAGTCAGAGGGCAGAAGAGGGGTTGTTGAGGTGGTTTGGTCATTTAGAGAGAATGGATCAAGTAGAATGACATGGAAAGCATAAAAAATCTATAGGGGAAGGAAAGAGGGGTAGGGGCCCGTCCTCGAAAGGGTTGGAAAGAGGGGGTAAAGGAGGTTTTGGGCGAGGGCTTGGACTTCCAGCAAGCATGCATGAGCATGTTAGATAGGAGTAAAATGGAGACAAATGATACTTGGGACCTGACGATCTTTGGAGTGTGAGCAGGGTAATATTTAGTGAAGGGATTCAGGGAAACCGGTTATTTTCATATAGTCGGACTTGAGTCCTGGAAATGGGAAGTACAATGCCTGCACTTTAAAGGAGTGGTTTGGGATATTGGCAGTTTGGAGGGATATGTTGTGTATCTTTATACGTATATGCTTCTAAACTGTTGTATTCTGGGCACCTCTGCAAAAGCAGTGATAATGTGTGAGTGTGGTGAAAGTGTTGAATGATGATGAAAGTATTTTCTTTTTGGGGATTTTCTTTCTTTTTTGGGTCACCCTGCCTCGGTGGGAGACGGCCGACTTGTTGAAAAAAAAAAAAAAAAACTACATAACACAACTGCCTGCTAATACTTTGCAGAAAACTGCTCAGAGAAGGTGTTTTGTCTTTTCACATAAAAAAGAAAGCCCACAAAAATGCACACACACTGGTTTTATGTGTGAGGAGTGTGAAACACCATTGTGTATGACACCATGTTTCAAAGAGTTCCACAAGCTGCAGATCTTCTAGGAATATGTCCAGTGACTATATATTGGGATATATATTATAGAATAATAGTAATAAAAAATTTTTTGTATTGTTTGTTTTTGTAAACAAGTTTTGTAAACAATATATTGATAATTATGTTTGTGTGCTTATTTTGTTGTATACAACGAGTGTATATATGTACATTGCACCTTACTTTGGTCTCATAGGCCACATAAGTTACGTGAAAAAATAAAATAGTGAACAAAACAACAAACCTTCAAATACAAGTAAACTAAAGTTTACCTGGTGAGCGGCAGTCGCCGCTGTTGCCATACGCGGCTCATTTTCTGCAAACTTCACAACTCTATATCTCAGTAAGTACTGATGGCAATTTTTTTTTTTGGGGACTAAAACACTCAGAAAAATAATCTTAACATTTTCATAAGAAAAAATAATTTTTGTTTTTTTTCGAATATTTGGCGACATAGAATGACAGTTTCAGAGAGGGGCCTGAAACAGTCAAAGGGTTAATGTAAAATAAGACATTTAATGTGCCAAAGAGTGATTATTATTAAATATACAGTAGGGTCCCACTTTACAGTGTTCTGCTAATACAGTCAATTCAAATTATGACCAAAACTCTATACGGCTCCCCCCCACCTGACTTTCTAATACGGTCATGGTGCCCCACCCGGTTTGTTTACATTCTCTGTGAGATCCGTAAACATTAAGTCTTTATATTATGTCTGGAAACTCCAAAATTTCAAGTGTTTTTAAAAGTTATTTCATATTTTATATATACTCTGATAACTACACAGTGGACCCCCTCATAACGATCACCTCCTAATGCGACCAATTATATAAGTGTATTTATGTAAGTGCGTTTGTACGTGTATGTTTGGGGGTCTGAAATGGACTAATCTACTTCACAATATTCCTTATGGGAACAAATTCGGTCAGTACTGGCACCTGAACATACTTCTGGAGTGAAAAAATATCGTTAACCGGGGGTCCACTGTATTTAGGTACAGTAGGGCCCCACTTATATGGCAGGTTAGGTTCCAGGCTACCGCCGTAAAGCGGAAATTGCCGTAAAGTGGAACACCCTTTTTTCCCTTTATAAATGCATACAAATACTAGATAACAAGTTTACACTAACATATATTAAGTTTGCAATAGAACTAGGCATTAAAAACAATAAAAAAGTAAAATACACACATAGTGGACTCATTACTTACCTTAAAATATTTGTAGTCTTTATCTAGGGTGAGACAAGTAGTATTTATTGTAAAAAATCAAGTGTGGTATGTATGGTTGTCAGCTGGGCTACCATACCAGGCCATTTCACCCACACATAATATTCTACGATATTTAAGCATCCCAGAGCAATAAAATGCATGTACAGTTCACTCATTACTTACCTTAAAATATTTGTAGTCTTAATGTAGGGTCAGGAGTGAGTAAACGAGATAAAATGAATAAATGAGAGAGAGAGAGAGAATGAGTACATGAGAGAGGACAGGTGCAGAGTTATGTAAACAAACCAGGCGAACGTAAGTAAATGAGACTCGGTGATTATTATTATCATTACAGTGGACCCCCGGTATTCGATATTAATCCATTCCTGAGAGCTCATCGAATACCGAAAATATCGAAAAGCGAATCAATTTTCCTCATAAGAAATAATGGAAATCAAATTAATCCGTGCAAGACACCCAAAAGTATGAAAAAAAAAAATGTTACCACATGAAATATTAAGTTTAATGCAATAGAATAATTACAATAACAACAATAACAATAGAATAATTGACACTTATCTTTAATGAAGATCTGGTGATGATTGATGGGATGGGAGGAGGGGAGAGGTGTTAGTGTTTAGAAGGGGAATCCCCTTCCATTAGGACTTGAGGTAGCAAGTCCTTTTCTGGGGTTACTTCCTTCTTCTTTTAATGCCACTAGGACCAGCTTGAGAGTCACTGGACTTCTGTCGCACAACATATCTGTCCATAGTGGCCTGTATCTCCCGTTCCTTTATGACATTCCTAAAGTGTTTCACAAAAGTGTCAGTGTAATAGTCACCAGCACGGCTTGCAATAGCTGTGTTAGGGTGATTGTCATCAAAAAAGGTTTGCACTTTAAGCCACATTCCACACATTTCCTTAATCTTTGAAGTAGGCAGCTTCTTCAATTTCTCTATCCCCTCCTCCGAAGCAGTTTCCTCAGGTGTGGCCTGTTGCTGTTGAGGATGATCTAGCAGCTCATCAGTGGTTAGTTCTTCATTGTCCTCCTCCAACTCTTCCACATCCTCCCCACTAACCTCCAACCCCAAGGACTTCCCCAATGCCACAATGGATTCCTCAACTGGCATAGGCTTCTCAGGGTTAGCCTCAAATCCTTCAAAATCCCCTTTGTCTACACATTCTAGCCACAGCTTTTTCCAAGTGTACAGGAACTTGATGCTTTCCTTGAGGTGGATGACAAAGCACTTTGTCTCGGGAAACTGCGGAGTCAGTAGCTAGCTTGTGTCGCCACTCACTCAGTCTTGGCTGGTGTCTCATGCCACCAACACCTATTGACCATATGGTACATGGTATCATGTTACAGGGTACCATATGGTACATTGTACTATATGGTATGGGGTACCATGCAGTACAGGATAACATATGGTGCAGGGTACCATATGGCACAGGGTACCATGTGGTACAGGGTACCATATGGTGCAGGGTAACATACAGTACAGGACACCATATGGTACAGATACAGGGATAACTATGGAAATAAGTCACCTTGACTTTTTTGGGTTATCCTAGGATTTTATACTTATGCTGCTATGTATGATAATCTATGTACTGTAATTGTATTTCTGTACACCTGAATAAACTTACTCAAGTGCATGTGGCATCATAAGTAAGTTTATTTAGTTATACACAAATAAAGTTACATAGAATATCATACTTAGCAGCATATGTTTGGAGAACCTAGGATAACCCAAAAAAGTCAGACAGACTTATTTCCATTAGGGTCCCTGTACCCTGTACCATATGGTATAATGTGCCATGTGGTACAGTGTACTATATGGTACCATTGTACCATATGATACCATTGTACCATATGATACCATTGTACCATATGATACCATTGTATGACATGGCACCAATGTACCATATGGTGCCATTGTACCATATGGCACAATGGTACCATATGGTTCAAAACCATAGAATTCGTCTTCAGCTCCACTTCCATCAGTCTTAGAACTGTAAGTTGTGAAGAGGAGAGTCAGAATTTGCCTGGAGAGTAAGTGGGGAGTGAGAGCTTCCTTGCCGCCAGGCACGATGAACAAAGCTACTTTGCCGGCATTCCCACAATGTCATGCGGGCGTCCAGATTTTTTCTATGGTGTGCACACTGACCACCCAGACCCATTCTCTCAGATGTAGGCCTACCAGCCTTCTCGCGCTAGATTTGACGCCGCTAGAATTTTGGCATAGATCTACGGTTTGGACCCTGAATGTAAAGCCGTAGATCTACAGGACGGACCCTGAAAGGGTTAAATGAGACTCGGTGATTATTATTATCATTACTAATATGACGTCTCGAGATATGACACTTACTGATTTTAATGTGTACCTGCATGCCAGCACAGTATGTAAGTTTATTTACGTATAGGTATACATAAGTATAATTATCAGAGTGTATATAAAATATGAAATAACTTTTAAAAACACTTGAAATTTTGGAGTTTCCAGACATAATGGAGAGACTTAGTGCTTACGGATCTCACAGAGAATGTAAACAAACCGGGTGGGGCGCGGTGACCATATTAGAAAGTCAGGTGGGGGGAGCCGTATAGCGAGTTTTGGTCATAATTTGAAATGACCGTATTAACGGAACACCGTAAAGTGGGGCCCTACTGTACAAGTATACATAAGTAAACTTACACACTGTGCTGGCATACAGGTACATATTAAAATCAGTAAAAGGAGCCCTGGGAGAGAACTTCTGTTGACCTGTTGACGAATGTCTCGACCTTGGAGAGGGATAATAAACGCCTGCTTGTAATGGTGGATAACTTGACGCGGTACTGTGAGCTAGTACCCATTCCTGATTAAACCACAGACTGTTGCAAATGCTTTCCGGGATCATGTTGTTTTCCACATACTTGCCCACATGTCCTTCTGTCAGACAATGGGTCGGAGTTCATAAATGCCACAATGCAGGACTTATGCCCCAATATTTTTAAAATATCATCAAGCGCCAGTAGCTCCACGCCATCCTGCAAGTAATGGCCTTGCTGAACGTACAAATCACAAGGTTAATGGAGGTGCTCAGAGTAACTATTAATCCGAGTTGTACCACATGGGATGAGGTCATTCCTGATGTGCAGTGTACCCTAAACTCTTCACACAACAGCTCAATAGGTGAGACACCCCATTTTTCATTGTATGGCTATGACAAGCGTTTGCCATATGAAATTCTGTTGGCTCAGCCTACCTACAACACTGACAACATCAACGTCAACAAGATGCAGACTACACAGTATACCTTACAGAGAGTATGAGAAAAACCTTAAGAAAGCAACAGATAAGTTTGTCTAATCATAACACTATTGCTAAGGAGAGTAAGGTTGAACCAGGTTGCAAAATTATGTTGCAAAATCCTACACACACTCCAGGTATGCATAAGCTGGTTCCCAAATTCATTGGTCCTTACCGTGTTATCCGACAGCTCTGTGGCAACAAGTTTGAGGTGAGGGAGATTGCCACAGGAGCAACCAAGGAAGCTCACCTTGACCACATGAAGTATATTGACAACGTGGTGCAAGGTGAGGTTGAGCTGGAGGAATGTGTATTGCAAAGCTACAACCAGACTGTTACTAGTGACAACCTGTCTACTACTTTCCCCGTCTACTACTGTCTACTACTATGACCAATGATAGTCTTGTAAGGCTACATACCTATGGTCTGAGACCCAGCACAGCAATACATTTCTGTGACATTGACATACCTGTCGACTTGTCCAACTCCTATGCTGACCACACTAACTGTCTTCTCTCTGAAATGGGCATTAATCCTTTCAGGGTCGGCAGGCCCTCTCCCAAACCTGTTATCAGGGTCGGTAAAAATTCGAAAAAAAAAAAAAATTCTAATTAAAAGATAGTGTTTTTTTTCTGAATTATATAGGCTAAACAAAAAATTTTTACCATCAATACTTACCGAGATATGGAGGCGTGAAGTTGACAGAAAATGACTGGCATACGGTAACATCGCCGACTGCTGGTCACCCGGTATTACTTCATTTATTTTTTTAGGTACTATTTTCTATTATTTTTTTATTTTTTTTTCCAAGTAACTTTTATGGCCTGAGACCAATATGAGCACTATTTTGTAAGTTATTTCTTTTTCTATACTACACAATAACTGCATAAACACTGTTGTCACTGTTTTGTTTACAAAACATATTTACACAAATGAACAATACAAAATGTTGTTTATTACTATTTTTCTATATTTTGTTTACACATATACAGTCACAGGACATGTTTTTAGAAGTTCTGCAGTCCGTGGAAGTCTTTGAAACATGGTGTCATGCACAATGGTGTTTTACACTCCTCACACATAAAACGAGTGTCTCTGTGTTGTTGTGGGCATTTTTTTTTTTTTATGTGTACAGATGTAACACCTCTAATGAGCCTTTTTCTTGAAAGCAGTAGCAGGCAGTTTTGTTAGGAAGTGATCACCATGCTTCAGACGAGAAGGTAGTTGTTGATAATTTCGTGGGCGGTTTTCTATTGCAGATGCTGTTCCTTGGTACTTGATTATTATTTGTCTGATGACAGACACACAAAATTCGCCATTTGGTGGTTTGTTTCTGGTTCTCATCTTTATATATTATAAGCATTGAGCATGGAAATGTCCAGAATATGGAAAAAGAGTTTTATGTACCACTTATAACTTGCAAACCCAATCTGCATGTCACATTTGTCCACTGAATGCATATTGAGGGTGTAATCAGTCACAGCTGCAGGTTTTAGAATGGGTTCAATGCTTTCTCTTTGCTGCCTGCCAGGTGTCTGCCATTTCATTAGGGTGAACTGATGACAACAGTGTGACATCTCATTTGTCATGCCACCGAAATGCCATGATGTCATTGGCAGCAAAGGCCTGCACCTCACCTCTACGAGTGCCAGCGTCGAACCTGGGCATATGTTTACGATTTGCATGCACTGTGCCACAAACATCTGTCATGTTCACTCACAAGAAATCACTGAGTAAAGGGCTTGTGTACCAGCTGTCAGTATATAAAATATGTCCCTTACCAAAATATGGTTCCATCATTGTTCTAACCACATCACCGGAGATACCCAGTAACTTCCTGGTATCTCGTAATGTATTACTTCCAGTATACACAATCATATCCAATACAAAACCACTGTAACAATGACTCAAGAAATTGTAATGACACGATTGCAAACAAACCATACCCCTGTCCGGGATTGAACCCGCGACGGGCAGGAGTTGTGAGACTCTATGACCGCGGGTTCAATCCCGGCCGGGGGTATGGCACTGTAACAATCACAAAGCACAAACAGTTTTATACCAAAGCGTTTCCTCTTGCTTAGTATGTATTGCTTGAATCAGAGTCTTCCTTTGAAGAGAATCAAAGACTCATCAGTAACAAGCTTCCTGAAGGGATAAAAATACATATTGAATTTCTGTTTCAGATAACATTAACACATTCCTAATCTTATAACCTGTCATTTCTGTCAGGCCTGGTTTTGTCTGAAGTGAAGCATACGTAATAGTAGCACAAATTGATTCACTCCCATTATATCACTGAAACCTGGGGTTGCAATCAGGCGGTCTGTTGACCAGTATGATTTCACACTGTACTTATACACATGTGGCATAAGCATTATTGTGGCAAACAAAAGATACATCTCAGCCACAGTTGTCTCCTTCCACTGGTGTAGGCGTGAGTTTGGTGAAAGTATTGTGTTTGCCATGGTATACTCATAGTATCTGTTGTTTTCCCTGACAATAATTTCCATCAGGGGCTCGTCAAAGAATAACTCGAAACATTCCAGTTAACTGGCATTGTTCCCAAGTGTACAAGATGGCCATATTCCACTTTGACTTTCATCAAAGTGATGGGGATTGGGAACAAAATTGGCAGCTTCCTGCCAATCCCAGGTGCAGTCTGCTGGTGGGTACTGAATATTGACAGGTGGTTGTGGTTGTGGAGGTTGTGGTTGTGGAGGCTGGTGTGGTGGGTGGGTGGGGGATGGTGGCCTTTGTTGTAAATCAGCTGAGGCAGCGGCGTGGGTGGCAGCGTGGCCCACTGCTGGTGCCTCACGGCTGGCACCACTACCACCACCATGCACATTTTCCATCCCAATTGCAACACTGTCATCTTCATTTTCACTGTCTGTTCCTGTTGTACAGCCATGGGATATACTCCAAAATGTACTCCTTCCCCTTGGAATAACATATGGCACCCTACCAGGGTGCATATATTGTTGTATATACTGACAATTCACTGGAGAACATTCCACTTCACTATCACTACTGGAACTGTTTTCAAGAGCTTGTAGTTCATATTCACTCACTATCATCACCAATGCTCACATCTGAGTCTGGGATTTGGGAAAATAGGAGTTTCCTCTTTGATTCTGGTACAAATGAACGTGAACAAGACGGCCCAGCAGCAGAGGTGGAAGGCTGAGGGTCGTCTGGGTTTTCCTCACTATTTTTGTTATTATGGTCATTAGTTTCGGTCACAACCTCACCAAAACCTTGAAACTCCTCTTCACTGGCACTTCCATCTGTATTAGAGCTGTCACTGGGGAACAAAAGTGTCCCAATTCGCCGAGGAGTTTCTTACCGCAAGGCATGGTGAACAAGGTCTACTAAAATGGCGTTCCCACAATGCGCCACTGGGTCCCAGAATTTTTTTTCTACTGCGCACACTGACCACGCAGACCCATTCTCTCACATCTAGGCCTACCAGCTGTTTCCCGCTTAATTTGAAGCCTCTAGAATTTATGCGTACTAGTATGGCACCAACCCTGGCACGCAAGCCATACTAGTACGGCACCAACCCTGAAAGGGTTAATGCACATACTCTGTATAGTTAGTCCAGATAGCGGAGTCAAGGTGGACAACACCATGTATATATGTACAGTGGACCCTCAGTTTACGATCAGCTCCCAATGCGACCAATTATGTAAGTGTATTTATGTAAGTGCATTTGTATGTGTATGTTTGGGGGTCTGAAATGGACTAATCTAATTCACAATATTCCTTTTGGGAACAAATTCGGTCAGTACTGGCACCTGAAGATACTTCTGGAATGAAATAATATCGTAAACCGGGGGTCCACTGTATTTTATGTTTTAAAAGGGTACTTGTAGTATTGTTATAATAAGTCTCCTTGGGGATAATGTCACTGCAAGTATGTTGCACGTAGCATGTATTTCAAGGTCTGTATTAAAGTCAAGGCAGTGCTGCCCTCTTATGTCACATATCACACCCTAGGAAATGCTGCTGTCATTGTTTACAGATGTGAGGATGGTACAGTGTCCTTGGATATGCAGTCAAGCCTGATGGCCTAGCCCTGTGAACAACCTGTACATAAGAAGATGACTTAAGTTCCAGTGCTGGCATCTCCAGGCTCCATCCTCCACTATGCTGATTGAGCAAGCTATTTTCTCTTCCACTGGAATGGGAGAGTTTTTGAGGCCTGCTAGAATTATGTCACTTTTGATTTTTGGGTGAGCAAAAGCCAGTCCTGCTGGGATTAATTCCTTTAGTTTTTTCCTTTCTGCCCGGCTGTAATGTCGTGTCGAGATGGCACAAGGGTATGGCTGAGCGAATGTAGACAGCCTATGTTGCCTACCAGCTAAGTTCATTTTTTGTGGGAACTATGCTGCTGACACCTAGAGATATAGGCCTGCCTAACTCAGGGTGATGCCATACCTAGGAGTGATAATGTCAGAGGATCTCACCTTTGAAGGCCACAACAATGTATCTACTTTATCTGCTAGGAAAATGATAGGATGGATAATGAGAACCTTCAAAACTAAGGATGCCAAGCCTATGATGATTCTCTTCAAATCGCTTGTTCTCTCTAGACCGGAATACTGCCATACACTAACGGCCCCCTTCAAGGGTGGAGACATTGCAAACCTGGAGAGTGTACAAAGAACTTTCACAGCACACATAAGTACGATAAGGCACCTAAATTACTGGGAATGGTTGAAGGTCCTTGATCTGTATTCCCTGGAATGCAGGCGAGAGAGATACATGATAATGTGCACTTGGAAGGTTCTGGAGGGATTGGTACCAAACCTGCACATGAAAATCACTCCCTATGAAAACAAAAGACTTGGCAGGAGATGTAACATTACCCTGATGAAAAGCAAGGACACCATGAGTACATTGAGAGACAGCACAATAAGTGTCCGGGGCCCAAGACTGTTCAACTGCCTCCCAGCGTAAATAAGGGGGATTACCAATAGACCCCTGGCTGTCTTCAAGAAGGCACTGGACAGGCACCATAAGTCAGTACCTAACCAACCAGACTGTGGTTTGTACATCAGTTTGTGTGTAGCCAATAGTAACAGCCTAGTTGATCAGACCCTGATCCACCATGAGTTCTGGTCTCAGACTGAGCCATGGGGGTGTTGACCCCCAAAACCCTCTCCAGGTCAACTCCAGGTAATACCACCTTGTCCTCGCTTGGTGGCCTCTCACCCTAGGATCAGCAGCTTCCCTTCTGCAGCCTGGCTTCCAGCCTACCCTCACTCTGCCTGCTGTGAATCCTCTGTGTTTCAATAAATCTGAAGCTAGTCAATCGGCAGTATTCCTCCTACCTTTATGCTACCTAACAAGAAAGTGCAAGGCTAAACTCAGCACAAGAGGCATTAAAATGCTTACTGATTATAAGACTGTAGAGAATATTGGTTCTGTGGCTTATCATCTTTTAAGAGTCACATCAACAGTTCACATCTACACTACCTTATATAAACACTATTATTACACAAATTTTCCACTCTACTACCCTTGTTAATTCTACTTTTTTCACACTCCTACAACACACCCTGCTACCCTTGTTAATTCTATCTTTTTCACACTCCTGCAACACACCCTAATACCCTTGTTAATTCTACTTTTTTCACTCCTACAACACACCCTAATACCCTTGTCAACTTTGCCTCTTGTTCACTTTACAACACACTTGTCTCTGGCCTTTACATAATCCTTCTTTAGCACAATTCACCTGGAGTACTCTATGACCCTTTCGCTTAGCGCTTCTTTTTGATTATAATAATAATAATATGACCCTTTCAGGTTTAGCACTTAGTTGGTTTATATTATTATTATATTACATGAATATAATGAAAATTAAAGATGTTAATGTTCAGGTCATAGTGTTTACACAATTTTTAGTTAACATACTTATTATACACAACATGTGATTTACCTCTAAGTTCTTTACAGATAAACATCTAAAAGTGACAATTTTATTTAGTGAAATGTGTGATAATAGAGAATTTTTTTTTTTTTTTTTTAATTCAATATGTTGTGTTGGTAATGGTGGAATATTGTACTATATTGACTCATCTTTCTATTGCAGAAGTATTTTGTGGAAGACTGCCAGGTTGTGTCTTGCCAGACACTGTATCTTCAGTACTTGAAGAAGCACCAGTGTAAGTGTCTTGAACAACAGCTGATACTGCAGAAGTATTTTGTGGAAGACTGCCAGGTTGTGTCTTGCCAGACACTATATCTTCAGTACATCATGAAGAACATCACCTGATAATCTTGTGAATTTTTAACTTCTTAAGTATTACTAATTAAACATTTTGCTTTTGATATTGGCAAGTCTATCCAAAGGTTGCATGGCAGTTTATAGAAAAAATACAAGTTAGTAATACTGTAATTAAAAATTTTCAGAAAAATCTGTTTAAAGAGAAGAGAAAATATTGAAAATGTTGTTGAGTGTATCTGCAGTGTTCCAGAACACATATTAGTGTTTCAACACACAATATCTGCAGTGTTCCAGTACACATATTAGTGTTTCAACACACAAAACAAAAGTTTATGGTATGTATCAACACACACAAAAAACTTTATATGGAAAACTGTATTCCATGTCCAAAATAATTAAATGAAATTGATATACACATATGAATATATATAGAAGATAAACTGTACCACTGTTAAATAAATAAAATATTTTAAAATGAACTCCATTCTTTTGAAAAATGTGAAAAAATATGAAGAACACAAACTAGATCAGTGTTCAGAGTGCCTCAAATATTGTAATAAAAAAACCAATCTTTTGGAACAAATGCAAGTACATACAGAAGTTAAACCATATCAGTGCTCAAAGTGTCTTAAATGTTTTGGTGCAAAAGGCAAACTAGTGAGACATATGCTAGTACATACAGGAGCTAAACCATATCAGTGTTCATTGTGTGTGAAATGTTTAGTCGACAAGGCAGTCTTCTGAGACACATGCGAGTACATACAGGTGCTAAACCATATCAATGCTCTGAGTGTCTGAAATGTTTTAGTGTAAAATGCAGTCTTGTGACACACATGCGAATACATTCAGGAGATAAACCATATCAGTGCTCTGAGTGTCTGAAATGTTTTAATCGACAAGGCAATCTTGTGACACATATGCGAGTACATACAGGAGATAAACCATATCAGTGCTCTGAGTGTCTGAAATGTTTTAATGTAAAAGGCAGTCTTGTGAAACATATGCAAGTGCATACTGGAGCTAAGCCTTATCAGTGCTCTGAGTGCCTGAAATGTTTTACTGAAAGAGGCAGTCTTGTGAAACATATGCGAGTACATACAGGAGATAAACCATATCAGTGCTCAGAGTGTTTGAAACGTTTTAGTATAAGAGGCCATCTTGTGACACATATGCGAGTACATACAGGAGACAAACCGTATCAGTGCTCCGAGTGTCTGAAATGTTTTAGTGAAAAAGGCCATCTTGTGAACCATATGCGAGTACATACAGGAGATAAACCATATCACTGCTCTGAGTGTCTGAAATGTTTTAGTGAAAAAGGCAGTCTTCTGAGACATATGCGAGTACATACAGGATATAAACCATATCACTGCTCTGAGTGTCTGAAATGTTTTAGTGAAAAAGGCAGCCTTCTGAAACATGTGCGAGTACATACAGGAGATAAACCATATCAGTGCTCTGAATGTCTGAAATGTTTTAGTGAAAAAGGCAGTCTTGTGAGACATATGCGAGTACATACAGGAGATAAACCATATCAGTGCTCTGAGTGTCTGAAATGTTTTGGTATAAAAAGGTGGTCTTGTGAAACATATGCGAGTTACATACAGGAGATAAACCATATCAGTGCTCTGAGTGTCTGAAATGTTTTGGTGTAAAAGGCCAACTTGTGAGACATACGCGAGTACATACAGGAGATAAACCATATCAGTGTTCCGAGTGTCTGAAACGTTTTAGTGTAAAAGGCAGTCTTGTCAAACATATGCGAGTACATACAGGAGATAAAACATGTTAAATGTTTAATGTATCAGGAATATTTTAGTTAGAAACACATAAGAATATATACAAGGGATAATACAGTATTAGTGTTGTGTGAAATATGTTGAAGAAATGTCAGTCATTGAAATAATGTAAGAAGTTCATAGAGATGATAAGTTCTATTAATGCTCAAAATATCTTATATATTTTATAAAAAAAGATCCGTCTTGTGTACAGATGAGAGCTAATATAGAATACAAATAATATATATGGAAAATACTACAAGGTCAAGTCTGTAATCTGCTTATTGCAGTAACCAAGAATTCTACAGTGAAATATTCAGTGAACAGTAGTAGTGTAATATTCACTGAACAGCAGTAGTGTAATATTCACTGAACAGCAGTAGTGTAATATTCACTGAACAGCAGTAGTGTAATATTCACTGAACAGCAGTAGTGTAATATTCACTGAACAGCAATAGTGTAATATTCACTGAACAGCAGTAGTGTAATATTCACTGAACAGCAGTAGTGTAATATTCACTGAACAGCAGTAGTGTAATATTCACTGAACAACAGTAGTGTAATATTCACTGAACAACAGTAGTGTTATATTCACTGAACAACAGTAGTGTAATATTCACTGAACAACAGTAGTGTAATATTAACTGAACAGCAGTAGTATAATATTAACTGAACAGCAATAGTGTAATATTCACTGAACAACAGTAGTGTAATATTCACTGAACAACAGTAGTGTTATATTCACTGAACAACAGTAGTGTTATATTCACTGAACAACAGTAGTGTAATATTCACTGAACAGCAGTAGTGTTATATTCACTGAACAACAGTAGTGTAATATTCACTGAACAACAGTAGTGTTATATTCACTGAACAACAGTAGTGTGATATTCAGTGAACAACAGTAGTGTAATATTCACTGAACAACAGTAGTGTTATATTCACTGAACAACAGTAGTGTTATATTCACTGAACAACAGTAGTGTTATATTCAGTGAACAACATTAGTGTAATATTCACTGAACAACAGTAGTGTTATATTCACTGAACAACAGTAGTGTTATATTCACTGAACAACAGTAGTGTTATATTCAGTGAACAACATTAGTGTTATATTCACTGAACAATAGTAGTGTTATATTCAGTGAACAACAGCACTGTATTATTCAGTGAGCAACATTAGTGTAATATTCAGTGAATAACAGCAGTGTAATATTCAGTGAATAACAGCAGTGTATTATTCAGTGAACAACAGTAGTGAAATAAATGCAATAAGAGAACACTGGTATCAGTATTATAAGTCTAAAACTATTCATTCTTTTAGAAGTATTTATTAGAAATATTCCCACAACAAAGGTAGTCTTTTTGCTTATGTTTCTATTGTTCAAATGTGAGGAATTGATTTCTTTGAAACCTCTGCATGTCTTGTTAAGGTTATCAATACCAGAGGTACTGTGACTGAGAATAATTGAGTGCCACTCCCATGTTTCTATTAAATGTATATATACATATACAGTGGACCCCCGCATAACGATGGCATCGCATAGCGATTTTTCCGCATAACGATTACTTTTATCGCAAAATTTTTGCCGCGCATACCGATTAAAAACCCGCATACCGATTTTCGTCCGAGACGCGTCCAATGTGCCCTCAGCCAGCCTCACATGTGCCGCTCCGTCCCATTGTTTACCAGCCAGCCTCCGCGGTAACATCCAAGCATACACTCGGAATATTTCGTATTATTACAGTATTTTCGGTGCTGTTTCTGGAAAAAAAAGTGACCATGGGCCCCAAGAAAGCTTCTAGTGCCAACCCTGTGGTAAAAAGGGTGAGAATTAGTATGGAAATAAGAAAGATTTTGAAGGGTTTGGGGCTAACCCTGAGAAGCCTATGCCAGTTGTGGAATCCATTGTGCCTACTTCAAAGATTAAGGAAATGTGTGCAGAGTGGGTTGAACTGCAAACCTTTATAGATGAAAATCACCCTGACACAGCTGTTGCAAGCCTTTGCTTGTGACTATTTCAATGACAATGTTATGGCCCATTTTAGGAAAGTCTTGAAGGAACGGGAGTACAGACTCTATGGACAGATTTGTTGTGCGACAGAGGTCCAGTGACTCTGAAGCTGGTCCTAGTGGCATTAAAAGAAGAAGGGAAGTAACCCCAGAAAAGGACTTGCTACCTCAAGTCCTAATGGAAGGGGATTCCCTTCTAAACAGTAAGAAGATAATGCTCTCCCCTCCTCCCATCCCATCAATCATCACCAGATCTTCAATAAAAGTAAGTGTCATGTAATTGTGCATGCCTTTTTCAGTTTGTGTGTATTAAAATTAACATTTCATGTGGTAAAAAAAATTTTTTTTCATACTTTTGGGCGTCTTGCACGGATTAATTTTATTTCCATTATTTCTTATGGGGAAAATTCATTCGCATAACGATTATTTCGCATAACGATGAGCCCTCTTGCACGGATTAAAATCGTTAACCGGGGGTCCACTGTATATACAGTGGTCCCTTGTTTTTTTGTGAGCATCAAAATTCGTAATTTTCGAAAATGGTAACATGATTTTCATCAAAACATTGACTCTTGAATCATTTGACTCGCAAATAGTGATTCGTCCCAGACGCATACGCACACCTCGAGCGGCCCCACACTCCATTCCCAGCCAATGTGCCATTGTTTATCAGCAAATGAGGACGATCCAAAAGTTCATATAAGACATTTTATTTTATTCCATTCCGTTTTAGTGCAAGACAACTGCTAAAAAAGCCACCACAGCTCAAAGAAAGCTTCTAGTGCCAGCCCTTCGTAAAGAATGTGAGAAATGCGATAATAATTTAAGGAAAAGTTGTAGGAAAAATATGAAAGTGGCAGTGTCAGAAGGTGGTGTGATGGTAGGTAGCAGTTGTGATAGTGTAGAGACTGATGGTGAGATGGTGGTAGGGGTCGTTGCAATTTTGATGGTGGTAGGGTTGTGATGGTCGGGAGAGGTTGGCCTTCTTCTGTGATCAGGGATACTCCTACTCAATGATGTTGGAGTTATATAGGGTAAAGAAAACACCGATGCCTCAGCTGCAGCCTTCACCACCATTAGGATGGCTTTATGCTCTCCAGTGGCCATTGTACAGACACAACAACACAATTACAGTCGTGATGTACATAAGGACTTATTCATCATAGATTATAGTCCTTGTTTCTTGTTATTATATTGTTTAATATGTCATATTAGTTGAATTGTGATAGATATACTAAGCTGTAGAGTTGATATTAGTGTCATTATTCTCCAAACAGCAAACTCAACCTCACCACTCCATCTGCCATACACAAACAGTGTCTTCAATAAGGTAAGTGTGTTGTTAAGATCTGGTTCATTTTACATTTTATTTAGTGCTATACATTTATTGTCGTTATTTTATGCATGTAAATCATATTTAAGCTAAGGGAAAGTGGACCCCTGATAGAGGTCTTGGTACCTAGAGTCCTTAGGAGGGGGATTCACCCTTCCAAACAATAACCGCTCTTCTCTCTCCCCTCCTCCATGTTCTTCCATCCATCAACAACAGCTTCAATAAAGGCAACTGTCCCATGTTGAATGTTCATTCCTTTTGTACTGTAAATTCTATCATCTATAAGGTAAAAAAAAAAAAAAAATTGTTGTTACTTCTGGGTTGTCTGGAACGAATTAATTGGATTTAAATTATTTATGGGGAAAATGGTTTTGCATTATCGTCAATTTCGATAATTGTCACACTCTATGAAATGGATATTAATTATGAAAAAACGAGGGGCAACTGTCTTACATATACTACATTATACGTGCGTACCTCAGCGATACGAACAGCTCAAAAACGTGAACAATTATGTAAGTTGCATTTTGTAAGTGCTTTTTGTAAAGTGTATTTTTTGGGGGTCTGAACTGGATTCGATCTAATTTACATTGTTCCTTATGGGAACAAAATTTGTTCGGTATCAGCACTCGAAACAGCCTTCTGGAATCGAATTAAACGTTTGTATCCCGAGGTACCACTGTATAAATATATATATATTATATATATATATACTATATATACAGGTCCGCCATCACAAAATCCGGCAATCAGTTCATTTGCGTTGCCTTCAGTTATTCGGCACATTAAGTTTGGCTAGCATATTTCAAATTTCCCTGGGTCGCCAAACCAACTGCTGGTACTGCTTGGTGGAGCTACTTGCTCATAAGTCATTCAATTTCCTTTTTCTCCAATTATTGTTTTTTTTAACCAGCTTACTTTTAGCCCTAGCCATGGTTCCATGAATAAAAGAAATGCTTCTCATTATGTTAAAGCACCTACACAATACATTATCATTAAAGATAAGGTTGGCTTTGAAGCCACTTGTAGGTTTGCCATGAATAATCAGTCTCATGAAGCAGCAGATATGCTTTTTTTATTCATGCTATATCAACACTACAGTTTTTGACTATACACAATTGATCTATTGTGACATAAAAACAATATAAATAACATAAAAACGTGTTGAATTACTCAGAATGAAAAATTATTTGGGCATAACACCCGAGCAGTTCGACGCGAGGTTTGTAGAGTGTTATGGTATAACATATACCATTCTCCTATCACTTGTCTTGGTGGGCTATCATTAGGGAGAAAACAGAGTATAGCAAGGGGACTATGATTTTACACTCGTACTCCACCATAAACCATGAAACAAAAGTTATTTTCTCATCCTATAGATTATCACAATCAGCAGCCATATGTGTAGGAACCTAGGATTACCCCCTCAGAAAGTCAACATGGGCTTATTTTTAGTACCTGGATTGGGTTAGACTTTATTATGATTTTTGGTAACTATTCGATTCCAGCCAGGGTAGAAACATTAGTGTGTTTATTTACACCTCATTATCATATGTTTACCCACTCAGTAAATGGGTACCTGGGTGTGAAGTCGTACAGGTGTGGGTGTTATGACTAGGACATGGACCTATTTCTTGAATATCAGCATAAACAAGTGCTTTTATACAGTAGTATGTTCACTGATGTTCAGCTAGGCCTCGTATACCTGTACATGACGTGTAGAGTAATTAATGATATTATTATTATTATTATTTTATTATTTATATTATTATTGTTATTATTATATTATTATTATTATTTTCTCAGTTGTTTGTTGGGTTATCTTATTTCAAACTTGGGCAATCGTATGATGGAAAGTTACTTCTTCACGTACACCAAAATTAAAGAATTCAGGACCATAAATAAATAGCGGAGTTCACTTCTCAGCCATTAGAGTATATTTGGGTATGGTTGTTATTGTTATATTCTCATTTTTTCGGTCCTCATTTGATTGAATGAAGATAGTTACAGACAATAGTTTGCTTTTGATTGCTTTATGACGAAAAGTACTTGAAAATGGCGCTCACAGTAGCGAAAAATGTTTCTATTCTTTAGCGAAGCTCAAGAGTTAAACAATTGTATGTCACGTCCAGTACTTTCTGCCTGCCGTCAACATTCCAGTACAGAGTCAAGAAGGGTTGACATTTATTTATACAATTCTTACATAAATGCCGTAGTCTGCATAACAGGGTAAAAGAAATCTTCTATTTTTGGTGAATAAAATTTCCAAATGGTAAGCCAAGAGTATATAAGAAGGGCTGTAGCCATTGAATAATGAACAGTGAAAAATATTATTTTAGTGCAGGAATGTCTGCCATTGTTTATTCTGGACCTATTTTGAATTGGCAATCTGCTTTGGAAATTTTGTGTGAAATGGCCCAATTGCAAATTTCTGACCCTATTGGGTGTTGAAAAAAAAGTGACATGGGCGGTTTCATTATACTCAGTTGACAGACTAGAACGTAAAATAGTTATTCAGGTTTACACAAATACCAGTTACATAGATTATCTTACACACGCAGTGTATGTATAGAGAACCTGGGGATAACCCTAGAAAAGTCAGACAAAGTGACTTATTTCCAGTACCTGCCTTGGGCTTGCCATATATGGATTTTTGGTAAATATTTTTGTTTTCTCGGTTGTTTGTTGGGGGCTTTCTCATTGAAACTTGGGCAAGTATGATGGAAAGATGCTTCTTAAGTTACACAAAAATAAAAAGATGGACGACAAATAAGGGGAGTTCATTCTCAGCCATTAGCCGCTCTTTTGCAGTTCGTATATCTTTCGTATGGTTTTATCGGTTGTATTCTCATTTTTTGGGACTCATTTGATAGAATGGAGATATATTTACAGAAATAGACATGATTTTGATCGCTTTCATAACAAAAAAGTACCTTGAAATTGAGCTCAAAAGCTAGGGGACTGTTCCGATTTTTGCCGATATTCATTGAACTGTGTAAGTCAAGTTGGTTAATTTATTAAGTGTATCTAAACCTAACCCTCTGAATTCGTAATTCGGCACAAGGCATTAATCCAACACACTACAGGTCCCAGTTATGAGGATTAGTGATGGAGGACTGCATTATGATATGTATGTATGTATGTATGTATGTATGTTGTATGTGTTTGTATATGTACTATATATACTATACAGTGGACCCCCCCGCCCGCATACCGGACGCCTTGATAACGGACAATCGCATACGGAACGCTTTGATCGCCTAAAATTTTGCCTCGCATACCGCCCAAAAACCCCGCTCAGCGCCCTTGTCCGAGCACGCGTCACAATTGTGCGGCCTGAAGCCAGCACTCATAAGTTCCGACGTGGCATTGTTTACCAGCCAGCTCCGTGGTAACATTCTAAGCATACCAAACGGAATACTTTCGTATTATTAAGTGATTTCGGTGCAGTTTCTGGAAAAACACAAGTGACCATGGGCCCAAAGAATGCTTCTAGAAACCCCCCCCCCCCCCCCAACAACTTCCAACCCTACAGCACTAAGGGTTAGAATTCCATTAGAGATGAAGAAAGAGATCATTGATAAGTATGAAAATGGAGTGCGTATCACCGAATGGTAAGTTGTACAAGAAACCACAAATCAACCATCTCTATATTGTGGGCAAACAGAAAGGCAATCAAGGAAGCTGTTCTTGCAAAGGTTTAACTGTGTTTTCGAATCAGAGATCGCAAGTGAGGAAGGATGTTGAGAGACTCTTATGGTAGTGGATAAATGAAAAACAAGCTAGCAATGGAGGATAGGTCTCTCAAGCTATCTTAAGCGAACAAGGCTATGGAAGTTGCATGAGGATTTAATTAAAAAAAGGCCTGCAAATGTGATGATGTGAGTGAATTAAGGCAGCAAAGGTTTGGTTTGAGAGATTTAGAAGCGTGTGGCATACATAGTGTGATAAGGCATGGTGAGGCGGCCAGTTCGCGCCAACAAAGAGGCCCTGAAAAATTGTGCAGGGAATTCAACGGAGTACATAGAAACTGAAGGACTGAAACCTGAACAAGAGTTTAAATGTGTGAAACCAGGCTGTTTTGGAAAAATGCCAAGCAGGACCTACATTACTCAGAAGGAAAAAGCACTCCCAGGACCATAAGACTATGAAAGACAGGCTTTACTTTGTTGATTGTTGTTCCAATGCTAGTGGTGATCTGCAAAGTATGCCTTTATTAGTGTTATCCTCTGAAACTTCACAGAGCGTTCAGCAAAAGAATGTCCCTTCAAGGATAATTTGTGTGTGCTGTGGTGAATAAAACAGTAAGTAGGGTCACTAGGGGGACTTTTTCTATAATGGTTACACCATGCATTTGCCCCCAATGTCAAAGATTACCTAACTTAAATGGAAATTAGAACTTAAGTGCCTTCCTGGTGTTAGACAATGCCTGGTCATCCTCAGACGTGGCACGAGCGACTTTATGGGACATGACTCATTAAGGTGAGTTTTTGCATCCTAATACCAATCCTTCCTGCAGCACATGGAACCAGAGGTTATTGCAAAATTCAAAAAACTGTACACAATAGCTCCTGTTTGAAAGGTGCTTTGTAGTGACCTCATAAACTCAACTGACTCTAAGAGAGTTTTGGAGAGGAGCACTTTAATATCCTCAATTGTGTAAACCTTATAGGTAAGGCATAGGAGGAGTGACTAAGAAGGACCTGACTCTGCTTGAAGAAAACTGTGGCAGAATGTGTAGAAAAAGGATTTTTGAAGGGTTTGAGGCTAACCCTGAGAGGATTATGCCAGTTGAGGAATCCCATTGTGGCATTGGGAAAGTCTTTAGGGTTGGAGGTTAGTGGGATGATGGTGAAGAGTTTCGGTGGAGGAGGGACAATGAAGAAACTAACCACCTGATGAGCTGATAGATCAACTTCAACAGCATGACGGCAGACCGAGGAATACTGGTTCAGAGGAGGGGAGGGAGAAATTGAAGACAGTTGCCTACTACAAAGATTAAGGAAATCGGTGCAAAGTGCTTGAAGTGCAAACCTTCATGGATGAAAATCACCCTAACACAGCTATTGCAAGTAAACAAATCCGTGTTGGCATCCTGTACACTGACAATGTTGTGAAACACTTTAGGGAAGTATAAAGGAACGGAGAGGTACAGCGCCACTCATGGACAGATCTGTTGTGCGAAAAAACGTCCAGTGCTCTGAGCTGGTCCTAGTGGCATTAAAAGAAGAATGAGGGAAAGTTAACCCCAGAAAGAAAGGGACTCGACACCGCAAGTCCTTAAGGAAGGGGATTCCCATTCTAGACACTAACACACTCTTCCCCTCCTCCCATGTCCATCAATCATCATCGAGATCTTCAATAAAAGTAAGAGTCATGTAATTGTGCATGACTTTTTCAGTTTGTGTGTATTAAAAGTAACATTTTCATGCTGGGTAAAAAATTTTTTTTGCAGTCTTTGGTGTCTGCACGGAATAATTTGATTTCCATTATTTCTTATGGGCGAAAAAATTCATTCGCCATACCGAACTTTCGCCTAACAACTAGCCCTCTTGCACGGTATTAAATTAAGGTCGCTATGCGGGGGTTTCACTGCTATATATATATATATATATTCTATATATATATATATATATATATATATTATAGATATATATTATATTATATATATGAGTGCAGATGTTTCATGAATGAAAAGAAGTTGGATGTCCTGGCCCTAAGTGAAACAAAGCTCGAGGGGAGTAGTGGAGTTTTGGTGGGGGAAATAAATGGATTAAATCTTGGAGTATCTGAAGAGGTTATAGCAAAGGAAGGTGTAGCAGTTAGTTGAAGGATCTGTTATGGAAGGAGAAGAGAGAATATTGAATGTGTAAATTCAAGAATTATGTGGATTAAAGTAAAGGTTGGATGCGAAAAAGTGGGTTCATAATAGCGTGTATGCACCTGGAGAAGGAAAGGAATGCAGAGGAGAGGAGAGAGATTGTTGGAGATGTTAGTGAATGTATAGGAGCACTTTGAACCAAGTGGGAGAGGAGTAATTGTGGTAGTGGACCTGAATGCTAAAGTAGGAGAAACTTTTAGAGAGGGTGTGGTAGGTAATGTTTGGTTGGTATGTCCAGGTTGTAAATGATAATGGGAGCCTTTGATTGAACTTTGTAAGTAGGGGTTAGTTATAGTAATTCATATTTTAGAAAAAGAGATAAATAAAGTATACAAGATATGATGTAGGGCAAAATGACATTAGTTTGTTGGGATTATGTATTGAAGAGAAGACTGTTGAGTAGATTCAGGATGTACATGTTTTATAGAGGGGCCACAGATATCTCTATCACTTTCTAGTGGTTGCTATACTGAGAGTAAAAAGGTAGGATGGATACAAGGAAAATAGAAGCATCAGGGAAGAGAGAGTTGAAGGTTTATTAACTAATAAGAGAGGCAGTTAGGGGTAAGATTTAAAAAGATATTGGAGGATAGATGGGCTATGACGAGCATAGGCAATGGGGTCGAGAGGTATGGGTAGGTTTAAAATGGTAGGGTTAAGAGTGTTCAGCAGAAGTTTGTGGTTACAAGGGAAAGTGGGCTTGCGGGAGGGGAAGAGGAGCGATTGGTGGAATGATGATGATAAAGAGCGTAGTATGGAGAAAAAGTTAGCATATGAGAAGTTTTTACAAAGTAGATGTGATGCAAGGAGGGAAGAGTATATGGAAAGGAGAGGTTAAGAGAGCATGTGAAGCAATGTTAAAAGAGCAGCAAATGAGAGAGTGGGTGAGTTGTCAATCAACAAATTTTGTGAAATAAGAAGTTTTGGAGTGACGGTTTAACAAGTTAAGGAAGACTAGAGAACAAATGGATTTGTCAGTTTAAAAATAGGGGAGAGCGAGGAGTTATTAAATGGAAGAGTTAGAGGTATTGGAAAGGATGGAAGGGAATATTTTGAGGAATTGTTAATGTTGACTGAAAGATAGGGAAGCTGTGATTTCGTGTATAGGGAAAGGGGGAATAACATCTTGTAGGAGTGAGGAGAGCAGTTGTGGAGATTGTGGGGGAAGTTCGTGAGGCAGAGGTAAAAATGAAAGTGGGTAAGGCAGCCGGGATTGATGGGATAAAGATAGAAATGTAAAACGCAGGTGGGGATATAGTTTTGGAGTGGTTGGTGCCATGATTTAATAAAATGTATGGAGAGGGTAACGGTACTAGGGATTGGCAGAGGCGCATGCATAGGTTCCTTTGTTAAAGACAAAGGGAACAAAAGAGAGTGCAAAAAATGACTAGGGGGTACGTCTGTTGAGTTATACCTGGTAAAGATGTTATGTAGAGGTTTTTATGAAAAGAATTAAGGAGTAAGACGAGAGAGAATAGGATAGAGATGAAAAAGGAGGCTTTAGAAGGGTAAGGGAGTGTGGACCAGGTGTTTTACAGTGAAACATGTAATTGAACAGTATTAGATAAAGGCTTAAAGAGGTCTTTGTGGCATTTAGGGATTAGGAAAAGGCGTATGACAGGGTGATAGGGGGCAGGCAATGTGGAGATGTTGCAGGTGTCTTGGTGTAGGAGGTAGGTTACTGAAAAGCCGTGTGAAGAGTTTTTACGTGGATAGTGAGGCTCAAGATAGGGTAGGTAGGAAAGAGGAAAAGTATTCCCAGTAAAAGTAGGCCCTTAGGACAAGGATGTGATGTCACCGTGGGTGTTTAATAATTTATAGCTGGGTTGTAAGCCAGAAGTAAAATGCAAGGGTCTTGGCAATGAGGGCGTGGACGTGAGTTAAAAGATAAGAAATCCACACATAAAGTGGAGTTGTCACAGTTGCTCTTTTGCTGATGACACTGTGCTCGTGGGAGATTCAGAAGAGAAGTTGCAGAGATTAGGGATGAATTTGATTAGGGTATGCAAAAGAAGAAAATTGAAAGTGAATACAGGGAAGATAGGTTTTGAGGATACAAAAAATTTAGGTGATGAAAGATTGGATATCAAATTGCAGGGAGAGAGTATGGAGTAGGTGATATGTATTCAGATACAGTGGACCCAGCCATAACGATATTAATCCGTTCATGAGAGCTCATTGTTATGCGAATTATCGTTATGCGAATGAATATTCCCCCAAAAGAAATAATGGAAATCAAATTAATCCGTGCAAGACACCCAAAAAGTTTGAAAAAAAAAAATTCTACACATGTAAAATTTAAATTTTCCTACACACAAGCAGCAGGATACATGCACAATAGTAGAGATAGTACATGCACAGCTTATTATGTTGATGTAATACTCTACTAATGAAGAATAAATGACATTACCTTTATTGAAGCTGCAGGCAAGGCCTGTGAGACACTGTGTCCAGGGAGTGCCCTTTTCCTCCTGATTTACTGTAGGTCCTGTTTGGAATTTTCTTCCAGAACAGGCCTTATCACACTTGTGTATGCCACTACGATTCTTATGAAATCTCTCAAACCAACCTTTGCTGGTTAAACTTCCACCAAAACATGAGCATAGTTCCAGCGTTTTTCCCTGTTCACCAGGGTGTTAGTCGACTTGTGTGGGTTGCATCCTTGGATGACAGTTAAGGACCCCAATGAAATAAGTTAGGACAGTCTCGAATGGACACTTGACTTTTTTGGGTTATCCTGGGTGGCTAACCTCTTGGGGGTTAATTGTTTCTGGTATTCTCAATAAGCCAACACCAAAAAACAGTGCTACAGCAGCAGCAGCAGCAGCTGACAGTGTCAGCAGCAGCAGCAGCAGCTGACGTGCAGAGCAGCAGCAGCTGACAGTGTTCAGCAGCGGCAGCTGACGTGCAGCGAGCGCGCAGCCCCTGACAGTGCTTACAGCGCAGCGAAGCTACAGCAGCAGCAGACGGTACTAAAAACAGCAGCAGCAGATGGTACTAAAACCCCAGCAGCAGCTGATGTGGTACGCAGCAGCGCGTGTGGTTTGCTACGCGCACAGCAGTGACAGTGAGCAGCAGCAGCAGCAGCAGACGATGCTACAGAGCAGCAGTGGTACTACAGCACAGCAGCTGAGGGGTTTACAGCGCAGCAGCAGTGACGGTTTCTACAGCAGCAGCAGCAGCTGACAGTGCTACAGAAGCAGGGGGCTGACGTGCAGCAGCAGCAGAGCTGCAGTGGTACAGCGCAGCAGTGATGGTGCTGCAGCAGCAGCTGCGTCTACGCAGCAGCAGCATCAGCATTTTTGCCAGGGTACCACGTATTTCGATAATATTTTCCCCTTTTTTCCCCACGGGTTGGGCACAAAGAAGCTTTTTGGGGCCTATGGTATTATTTTGCAGTAAAATCACCAAAAAACACTTAAATAATACAAAATGTTTGATTGTTGCTTGGATGTTACGCGGGGCTGGCTTTAAACAATGCCACCGGGGGAAACGTGGGCTGGCTCAGGCCCTACATAGACGCGTCTCTGCGATCGTTGAGGGGGGGTTTTTTAGTGGTATGCGAGGAAAAATCTTAGCGAAAAAATGTATCGGTATGCGGATTTAACGTTATGTGTCCCAACGGTATAGGGGGGTCCACGATTTGGGAGTGGACTGTCAGGGATGGGTCATGAAAGGGGTGAATCATAGAATTGATGAGGGGAAAAGGGGAGTGGTGCTTTTTTGGAGTTGTGGAGAAAGAATTTTTGCCCGGAGGCAAAGAGGGGAATGTATGGAGTATGTTTTAAAAAGTTTATAGGGGTGTGAACCCATGGGTGATAAAATGTTGCAGCGAGGGAAGGTGGAGGCAGTGGAGATGTATGTCTGGGGAATGTGGGGGTGTGAATATAATGCAGAAAAATTCATTGTTTGGAAGTTAGGGGGAAAGGGGTGCGGGATTACCAAAACTGTTTCCAGAGGGCTGAGGAAGGGTTGTTGTGGTGGTTGGGGCATGTAGAGAAAATTGGAGCGAAAGAGTGTATCGTCTGAGGGGAAGGAAGGCGGGGTAGGGGTCGGCCTAGGAAAGGTTGGAGGGAGGGGAAAAAGGAGGTTTGTGTCGAGGAGCTTGGATTTCCCAGCAGGCATCTGGCGTGTTTGATGGGTGAATGGGACAAATGGTTTTTAATATTTGCGTGCTTTTGGGATGGGCAAGTAACATTGTGAAGGGGTCAGGGAAACGGCGGCGGGATTGAGTCGGGAGTGGGAAGTATGTCCCCTGCACTCTGAAGGAGGGGGTTAATGTTGCAGTTTAAAACTGTAGTGTAAAGCCCCCTTCGGGAAAGACAGTGAGGGATAAATGATTTTTAAAAGTTTTTCTTTTTGGGGGCCCCCTGCCTTGGTGGGAATCGGGCCAGTGTGTAAAAAAAAAATAATTTAGTATTATATATGTTTTATATATGTATATATATACAGGGATCCCCGGTTAACGATATTTTTTCTCTCCGAGGTATTTTCGGTCCCAGTAGACCGTTTTTTTCCATAAGGAATATTGTGAAGTAGATTAGTCCATTTCGCCCCCCAAAACATACAGTCAAACGCATTTACATAAATACACTTATTTAAATTTGGTCACTTCGGAGGTGAGTTATGCGGGGGCCCATGTATATATAAAAACAGTGGCCCCCCCGCTAGCAAAATTAAACCCGTGCAGGGGGTGGTCGTTATGCGAAATGTTCGCTCTGCAAATTTAAATTTTTCCCCCTTTTAAGAAATAATGGAAAAAAATTAATGTGCAAGACACCAAAAGTATAAAAAAAAAATTTTTTTTACCACAAAAAATGTTTAATTTTAGTACACAAAAAACTGAAAAGGCATCCCAAAATTTACATGCATTACTTTTATTGAAGATTGGGAGATTGAGGGGAGGGGGAGGGGGGAGGAGGGGAGTTTTAGTGTTTAGAAGGGGAATCCCCTTCCTTGGACTTGAGGTAGCAAGCCTTTTTTCGGGGGTTATTCCCCTTCTTTTTTTAATGCCAAGGACCGTTCAGAGTCATGGACTTCTTTCGCAAACTATTGTCCATAGTGGCCTGTACCTCTCGTTCTTTATGATTTGTCTAAAGTGGTTTCAAAAACAGTGTATTGAAAAACAGTCCCAGCACGGCTTGCAATGCGTGTGAGGGTGTTTTTTCATCAAAAAAAGGTTTGCACTTAACCATTTTTTTTCACTTTCCCTTAATCTTTAAAAGTAGGAAATTCCTTAAATTTCTCTCTCCCCCCCTTTAAACCCTTTTTCCCGGTCTGGCCTCTTGCTCTTGAAGTTATCAATAGCTCATCATGGTTAGTTTTTCATTGCCCTTTCCCCACAACTTTTCCCACATCCCCCCCACTAACCTCAACCCCCAAGGACTTCCCTTTCCCACAATTGTTCCTCAACGGTATACTCTCCTTCGGGGTTTGCCTAAAAACCCTTCAAAACCCCTTTTGTCTACACTTCTGGCCACGTTTCTTAAGCAGAGTTCAAGGTTCTCTTAGCACCCCCCCCAACCCTTTACCTATAAGGTTTCCCAAAAATTGGGATATTAAAGTGACCTTAAAAATCTTTTGAGTCAATCGAGTGTTGTGGTCATCAAAGCACTTTTGAAACAGTTTTGTGTCGTTTCTTAATTTGGAAATGCCCTGTGGGTCTGGGTTTGAGGGGGAGTGGTATTGGAGGCAAAACTTCCCCTTTTAATAAGCTCATGTCCCCATAAAGTCGCTTGCCACTTTGTAGGATGACCGGGGCATTGTCTAACCCCGGGGGGCAAAAAAGGTTTCTAATTTCTTTTCAGTTTTAATCTTTCACATTGGGGGCAATGCTGGTGTAACCAGTTATAAAAATTTTCCAAGTGACCCATGCCTTACTGTTTGCCCCCACAGCCACAAAAAATTTTATCCTTGAGGACATTCTTTTGCCTGACGCTCTAGGGTTTCAGAGTGATACACTAATAAGGCTTTTTTTGCATCACACTAGCATTGGCCACATAACAAAGAAAAGCCTGTTTTCATAGGCTTTGCCCTGGGAGTGCCTTTTCCCCCTGAGTAATGGGTCTCCCTTTGGCATTTTCTTCCAGAAAGGCCTGTTTCATACAATTAAAAAACACTTGTTCAGGTTCAGCCTTCGTTTTTGTACTCCTTAAATTCCTGCACAATTTTTCAGCCGCTTTGGGTCGAACTGGAGCCTCACCATGGTATCACACTATGGATGCATACGCTTTTAAAAAAAATCTCTCAAACCAACTTTGCGGCCTTAAATTCACTCACATCTCACTATTGAGGCATTTTTTTAATTAAATCGTCATGCAACTTCCTGCTTTTATTTTATGATCGCTTGGAGACGCTATCCCCTGCTAGCTTTTTTTCATTTACCCACACCAATAAGAGTTCTCAACATTTCCATCACTTGCGATCTTTGTTTCGAAAACACATTTAAAACCTTTGGCAACAACAGTTCCTTGTTCCCGTTTTTTTCCCCAAAATAGAACGATGGTTGTTTTGGTTTCTTGTACACCGACCGGTCGGGATCTACCCCATTTAATTATCAATGATCTCTTTCTTCTTTTCTAGGGGGTTTCTTACCCTTTGAGGGGTGGGTTGGCACTAGAACTTTCTTGGGGCCCATGGTCACTTATTTTCCACAAACAGACCGAAAACACGTTAAAAATTCGAAAATTCCGAGTGTATGCTTGATGTTACCGCGGAGGTGGCTGGTTTTAAAAATGGGACGGGCGGCACATGTGAGGCTGGGTGGGGCTCAGATTGGAACCCGGTCTCGGCGAAGTTCGGAGCGGGTTTTTGTCCACTATGGGGGCAAAATTTTAGCGAAAAAAAGCGTCGCTATGCGGATTGTTCGCTATGCAAGGCGTTCGCTATGGGGGGGGCCCCTGTATTATATATAATAATTTTTTCATTTTATCTATATATACTATATATATCTATTATATCTATTATATCTATATATATATTTATTATATATATATATATTATATTATAATTATTATATTATTTTATATATTTACAGTGGTACGCCCAAAGTATTAATCCGTTCCTGAGGAATTGTCATTAGTCGAATTTATCGTTAGTCGAATTAATTTTCCCTAAAAAATTGGAAATTCAAATTTAAACCATTCCCGAAGCCCAAAGTAGATTTTTTTTTTTTAAGAAATATAGTTTTCCTAAAAGTTTTAAAAAAAGGAAAACTTTAAATAAATTTCTGTTCTGTACTAAATGAAGAACAATAACACTTACCCTTTATTGAAAAGTGTGTGAGTGGGAAGGAGGGGAGAGGAGGTGTATTAATTTTTGGAAGGGGAATCCCTTCCAAAGGACTTTAGGTAGCAAGTGTTTTCTGGGGGTTACTCCCTTCATCTTTTTAATGCCATGGGAACAACTTGAGTCACTGGAAAATTTGTCCAAAAATCTTTCCCTAGAGCTTGTCCTCGTTCCTTTAAAATTTTCCTAAAAAAGGGCCACAACTTGCATTTTTAAAAAATCACAGCATGGCTTGCAAAAGCTGTGCAAAGGGTGATTTTATCCACAAAGGTTTGCACGTCAATCACTTTGCACAAATTTTTCCCTTAATTTTGAAAAAGGGATTCCCCATTTCTCTCCCTCCCCCCCCCAAAAAATTTTTTTAGTTGTGCCCCCTTGCGTTGCAGATGCTCTTGCAGCTCATCAGTGGTTGTTCTTCATCGTTGTCCCCCCAACTCTCCAATGTCCCCCCTAACCCCAACCCCCTGGGGCTTCTCCCAAACCCAATAGTTCCAAAACTGGATAGGCTTCTCAGGGGTTGCCCCCCAAAACCCCCCAAAATCCCTCCTTTACCATTCTGGCCCAATTTCCTCCAGTTCAGGTCCTTTAGTCACTTCCCTCCCAAACCTACCTATAAAGTTTATGCAGTTGAGGAACTAAAATGATCTTTCCAAAAGTCTCTTTGGGGCAGTTGAGTGTCTGAGACACTTCAAAGCACTTTAGAAACTTGCTTTGGTGTACAGTTTTTTTTTTAAAATTTGAAATGCCTCTGGGCCATGGGGTGAAAGGGGAGGAGTGGTATTAGGGGCAAAAAATTCATTTTTGAAATCAACTTCTCCGAAATTTTCTCTGGGAAGTCTGAAGGATAACCCGGGTTATTGTTAAAAAAACGTGGGGGCCCCGTTTTTATAATTTCCTTCCAGAAAGTGGACTATTTCCGAAAAATTTACAATTTTCGAAACCTTTTCCCCATAAGAAAAAATGTAATACAATTAATCCATTCAGATGCCCCAGAAGATTAAACAAAAATTTTTTTTTCGTGAAAATAGATGTGTAAAACCAATCAATGGGCTGATGAAGAAACATTTAAAAGCTAACACTTACCTTTATTGTGATTCTTCTTTTGTAGGAAGATGGAGGAGGGGGAGGATTGGTTTTTTTAGTTTGGAAGGGGGAAACCCCCTTTATCAAGACCTCATTTACCATGTCCTTTCTTGGGTTCTTCTCTTCTCTTTTTTAATGCCCCTAGGATCGCTTGAGTCATGGGCCCTGTTCACAAAAAAAAAATATCCGGAGCTTTTTTTCTGGGATCTCTTTAAAAATTCCTAAATGGGCCCCGACTTTGTCCTGACAAGTTGCCCAAATGGCTTTCAACGCTTGTGAGGCTGGTGTTTCTCCATAAATCTTTTCCTCCTACCCCACATTTCAAAAAACTCCTTAATTTTGAAGAAGGCAATTTTCCATCTTTTTCCCCTCCTCTGCAGCAATATTCTGAGCTCAGTCTGTTGGTTCCAGCTGAAGTCTTGCAGTATCAGTGGTTTGCTTTCATTTTGGTCCCCACCCAAATCTTTTCCACATCCTCCAAATCACTCCAACCCCTTTGGAAATTTCCCAATGCCACAAAGCCCTTGGTCCAACTTTTCAAGCAGAGTTCAAAGTCCTGGTGTCATCCTCCCAAGCCTTACCCAAAGGTTAGCAAGGATATATTGAAGTGATCTTTCTAAAAATCTCTGAGGGGAAGTGGTGTTGAGGTCCATTAAGCACTTTTGAAAAATTGTTTAGTGTAGTTTTTTTTTAAAATTTGAAAAGATCTGTGGGCCATGGGCTAGGGAGGGAGTGGTATTAGGGGGGAAGAACTTTTCTGTGATGAACCCAGATCCCCCAGAATTGGGCATCCAAGTTTGGAGGTTTTGGAGGTGCATTGTCCTTAGAGGAGGCATTTAGGTCAAATTTCTTTCCAGGAGGGAAATTTTTCACATAGGGCCAAACATTCATTTAACCACTCGATGAAATTTCCCCTTGTGACCCCATGTTTATTTATTTATTTTATTTATTAATTTGAACTGATACAGGAAGTACAAAAGGAATCAGTTTTTAAAGTGCAAATGCCCCAAAGCCCTTGTAGCGAGTTATGGTCGGCTTAAAATTAACTTAAAATAAAGCAAGATATTTTCGTGGTAAAAAAGATAACAATTTAGCACAAATGAGTATTAAAAAGACAGGTTTATGGTCTTTTACTGTTTTTTGCTGTGCATTCTTTAAAAGGGGAGTTTCTGTTGATAAGTATTAAAAAAAATAACAAAGTTTGATTGGGTCACGGTTAGATTTTTAGAGATACAATAATGGGGCCCGGTAACACTCCTACCCATTTCCCTTCATTTTACCCCCCTGCCCTTTTCCCTAGTTCTTTCCCTCTCACTGGCTCAGTTAAAAGTGCAGAGGTTCCCCTCCTCCTCGTAATGTCCCTTCCCCCCTGTTCCCTCCCAAGTTTCTTCCTCTTTGCCCCCCCCCGGGTTTCCCTGTCTCTTCTGTCCCTGACGCTTTCCATTTCCCCTCACCCTTTTCGCCCCCCCTCCCTTTGGGTTACAGTCCAAAAATTTCCCATCTTTACTCATCCTCCCCCCCCTTTCCAATTTGTCTCCATGGGACATCTCAAATTCCGAAAACTTGAAGCAATTCTAAATTATTGCAGAGACCAAACCTCAATGGCACTGTCCCCTTGCTCTTTCTCTCTCCTCTGCCCCACTGCGCCCCCTTTCTTCCAGCGACCTTTCCCTTCGCGTTGAACTTTTTCCACTCCCTCCGCATGGGGGTTTTCAACCCCTTCTAGTCGTAGGAACCCTTCCCGCGGATTTCAAGTTCTTTTCATTCCCAAATCATTCCCTTTTTACAGGGAATATAGGGCCCTCGGGGGGTAATCGGGGTGAGCTTCAGATGTTACTCCCCCGTTTCCCCCTGTTGGTGTTTGCTTACAGGAAAAAAAAATTACCCTGGTTTTTTCTCACATTCAGGCTATAATTTTTTGTATTCTTCAGATCCTTTTCCTGAGGGGACCATTAAAAGTCCCCTTTCTTCCCCGCACTGATATTCCGTACCATCGTATTTTTTCATACTTCGCTGATTACCAGCACCCCGTACCCATTTACTAGGTGGTATCGCTTGTTCTTTTATCTCTCTCCTTCTGGGTTTATCTATTCCGGATTTTCCCTTTCCTTGTTTCTCATTCCGCCACCGTTCTGTTACTTGGTGATTTTAATGCCCCCCATTTCCTCTGGGGGGGTCTCACTGTGTTTCCCCGTGGAATTCAGTTGAGGCTTTTTTTGCCCCCCACCCCCCCATGTTTTAAATCAGGTACTACCCCCATTTTGACCCTCGGATCATACTCTCTTTTGCATCGCTTCTTTTGTCTTCCTCCGCCGCATTAGACTTTATTTGGTTGTTCTCCTGGACTTAATGACAGTGTTTTTTTTTCCCCAATCATTCTTTTTTCCCCCTTATTTCGCCCCCTCTTCGCACCCCACGTGGCAATTTTTAATGGGAAAATTTGGGAACCTTTACTCCCCCTGATGTTTTTAAAGAGGTTCCTTCTTCGTCCTCCATCGAGGGTTTTAAACCTTTCTCTCCTGTTTTCACCGGCTTCTCATTCTATACCCCAAACTTCGGGCAGGCATTCTCAGAAATGCGTCCTTGGTGGTTCCTGCTTTGTCGTGCAGTATTTTTGAAAGCGCTGCATGGGGCAGGTCCCGGTACAATGAACCACAGAGCGACCCTTGTTTTTAAAAACAAAACGTGCGATCGCCGCGTGTCTCCGTGATGCTAAATCACTTGTGGCGAGATTATGTCCCCCACCATCCCTCTGCTTCCTCTATGAGTGCAGTCGGGAAAAAAAAATACGAAAACTGAGTGGAAAAATTTCCTCCCCCGGTCTGTTCTGGATTTGGGGTTTGTTGTATAGAAAACCCCACTGTGTTGCCAATGAAATTTGGGCAATATTGGTCCGTATTTTCAGGGATCCATCATCCCCCTCATTTCTTTCCTAAAAGTCTCCCGAGAGTTAGCCTTGGATTTTTTTCTCTCAGAGAAGAACTTTTTAATGTGCCTTTTTACACTTCAAAAAATGGAGGCAACACTTGTTTGTCGATCATCGGCAGTGGGCCCGACGACATTTCATATTGTTGTAAACTTTAAATCAGTCGCCCTTGCACCCTATTACGCCTTTACAATCTTTTTTGGTCCAAGGAGTTCTTCCCCGCTGTGGAAATCCGCCATTGTTCTCCCCTTTTCCCCAAACGGCCCTCGGGCATGAAACCTCCCACTATGCCATTCTTTACCCGGCGTTTTCAATAATGGAAAAGTTAGTAAAAAAGCGTTTGTGTGGTATTTAGAGACCACAACGTCTCTCCCCCCGTCAAAATGGGTTTCGTAAGGGACTTTACCCTAGACCCCTTACTGCGCTTGGATACTATGTTCGTAATGCCTTTGCGAAAAAACCCTAGTTATTGCTATTTTTTGACCTTGAGAAAGGATAGACACAAAATTGGAGGTAAATATTTTGCCCAAGTCCACCCTTTGGCCTTGAGGCAATTACCATCCTTCCTTTAAGAACTTTTTTAAATGACAGGCTTTCCGTGTTCGGGTTAATAATGTGCTTCCCGGTTTGCAAATGAGGTTTTTCCCCAGGGATGTGTTTGAGCAAAAACCTTTTTTTTCCTTGTATTAATGTTTTGCCTTGTTTCCCTAAATTTTGGTCATACTCTTGTTGATGACTTCGTTTTGCCTGTGCAGGCGCTGACTGTCACTCCTTTTTTACAGTTTTCTCCAGCATGCAGTCGACCGTGTTTCCCAAATTTGGGCCCCCACCATGGGTTTAAAATTTTTCCCGCACTAAAAACCCACAAATCACTTTCACTAGACGCCTGTCATTCTGTCTCCTTTTTATTATGGCTCACGTTCCTGAAGTGATACGTCAAGTTTTGGGCCTCCCCTTTGATCGTAGGTTATCCTGGAAACCCCACTTTCCCCTCTGAAGGCAAAATTGTACAGCCGGCTGAACCTTCTTAAAACCCTTGCTCATCTTTCGTGGGGGCTGATCGTCGAACCCCCCTTCACCCCATTCCACCCCTTTTTTTATCGAAACTTGATTTGGTGACAAAATCTATTGCGGCACTCCTGCTCTTCTCTAGCCTTAACCCATTCATCACCAAGGATTACGTTTATGCCCTTTGGGGCTTTTCGCTCTTCCCGTCGAAAGCCTTATGCAGAGGAACGTTTCCTTTATCCCTTTGCCCTGATGCCCTTTTCCTGCGTTTTATGTACGCTCTCATGATCTCGAATCCTTCCTTTATGAAAGGTCACTGATTTTTAGGGGCATTCTTTATTTGTTGCCCCCCCTGTTACTCCGTCCCCTTTCTCTTGCCTTCATTTGCTTTGTTTTTCTCTTCAAATACCACCTTTTTTATGTACATGTGCATCCACTTTTTCCCTACCCCCCTGGGAAGTTCCAGCTTTCGAGTCTGTTTTTTTCTCCCCCCCCTTTCTCGAAAAAACCCAACTGTCTACGGTCGCTTCCCCCCTCTCTTTTTTTGACCATTTCATCTCATTCTATGCCATTGCTGTTACACAGAGGCTCTAAGTCTTCGCGGCGTAGATTCGCAGCAGTGTTTCCGGACAGCGTGTACAAAGGGGATTTTTTATTTCATGTATTTTTTTTGCTGAATTAAGCCATTTTTACAGCACTTTTCCCTTTGCATCTATGCCTGTGTCATATTTGTGGTTGTTCGCTCCCCAGTCTTTAAGGCTATACAAAAAATTTTATACACCCCACCCCTTTTGTCCTCCGTATCCAACTTTGGTACGCCGCATCTTTACTAAGCTAAAGATATTGTTTTTTTTTGGGCCTGGTCATGTTACGTACAGGGCAATGAAGGCAGGCACGCGCGCGGGCGCAGTACAAACCTACCCGTTTCTTAAGAGGTATTTTCCCGTCGGACTTTTTGCTGTAATATCTTCCACCTTCACACCCCTTGGCCAACGTTGGTTACTATGCTCGGCAACAAATTCGTCTATTAAAAGGTATGGTTAGGCCCTCTTCTTATCCCAGTGTCGGGTTGGGGGACTACTCTCTCCCGTTTCGCTTGGCCATACTCGTTTTTACTCATGGATATCTCATGGAGAGGGTTTGCTCCTCTCTGTGGGAATTGCCAAGCCCCTTTATCAGTCGCCACTTTCTTTTGGGGACTGCCCACTTTATAAAGAGCCGCGAATTTCCCTCTGTGTATCTTCGCCCCGCTGTTCTTTTTTCCTTTCCCCTTCTCGTGATGGACCCACCTTTTCCCCGGACTTTCATTGATTTTTTGCAACGATGACTTATTTCCCAAAAATTCTGATACTTTCACCCCTTTTACTTGTATCTTTTGTCCCTCTACCCCCTATTTCCCCCTGCCCCCGTTTTTGTAACCTGTGTCTCCCCCCCCCCTTTCCCATCCAATTCCCTTGTTCCCTCCCTCCCCTGAGCGCTGTATAGCCTTGTGGGTTAGCGCTTTTTTTGATTATAAAAATAATAATAATAATACAATAATAGAAACATTTTTGGATACAAATTTTTGAGATACGTTATTCAGTATTTTTTTAGTTGTGGGTGGTAAGTGATTTTTTTAGGAGACTTGAATTTTTAAACGACAGTTTTTTTTATATTCCCGGTAATGAATTCCAGTTTTTTGGGCCTTTTATGTGCATTTAGGGTTTTTCATAGCGTGAGTGGACACGAGGAAAATCAAAAGTGATCTGTGCCTTTTGTTATGTTATGTGTTTGTTGAGGTTGGTAAGGAGATGTTTGAGGGGAGGGTTTATTCAGAGTTAAGTGTTCTATGTATGTACGGATGTTTTGTATGGTGGTAGGTTTAGAGTTTTGAATATTGGTGGAGTGTGCTGCCTGTAGGGGGAATTTGTTATCATTCTGGACTGCAGACTTTTGTTGGGTAATTAGTGGTCTGAGAGGGTTTTATTGTTTTTTGAGCCCCATAAACAAATTCCATAGGTGAGATAGGGGTTAAATAAGGGAGTGATATAGGGCCAGGAGGGCTGACTGTAGAACATAGTCCCGTGTCTTCGATAGTATACCTACGGTCTTGGAAATTTTTTTTGGAAATATGTGTAAATGTGTTTAAAATTTTGAGTCATTATCAAAGTGGATTCCTAAAAATTTTTTCCCCTGTGAGTTTTGTGATAGGTGACCATTTATCATTATGTTAAGAGGGACATTTTGTAGCTCTGTTACCAAACCGAATGAAATAGGTTTTGTCAATGTTTAGGGTGAGTTTGTTAGTCCTCATCCAGGTAGATATTTTCTGTAATTCGGTATTTACAGTATTGGCTAGCGTGACTGGGCTCGGATGAGAGAAGACATATGTAGTGTCATCTGCAAATAGTGTGGGTTTGAGTAGTTGCGATGCATTTGGTAGGTCATTTATGTATATGAGAAAGAGAAGAGGGCCAAGGACACTTCCCTGTGGGACACCAACTGTAATTGGCTGTGCGGAAGAGTTTGCCCCTTTTATTATTTTTTTATTAACACACTGGCCAATTCCCACCAAGGCAGGGTGGCCCAAAAAAGAAAAACTTTCACCATCATTCACTCCATCACTGTCTTGCCAGAAGGGTGCTTTACACTACAGTTTTTAAACTGCAACATTAACACCCCTCCTTCAGAGTTCAGGCGTACTTTTCCCTCTTTTGTGTATATATATTGGCTTCTGTTGCTGAGGTATGGCTTGAGGTAGTTGAGGGAGTGTCCTCTTATACCATAGTGTGACAATTTTATGTGGAGCAAGTCATGGTCAACTGTAACAAAAACTTTACGTAAGTCAATGAAGATCCCCAGTGGGACTTCTTTTTTTCTCTATTGCAGTGTATATATGTTCTATCATGTGTATAATAGCATCATTAGTATTTTTATTAGGCCTGAACCCAAATTGACAGGGGTTGAGTATGTTGTGGGAGATGAGGTAGGAATAGATTCGGTTATGAATTAATTTTTCAAAGATTATAGAGAGAAAGGCATGGCACTAGGAGTTTTCTTTGGAGCCATTGTAGCTTATTTAGCAGTTGCAAGCACTAAAATGAATGGAATATTATGAAATATTTTGTATGAACAAGTGAGGGGATGGTCACTCACTGGTAAACAATGCCACACTGGCTGGGAAGGGAATGTGAGGCGGCTTGGGGCCATGTGTACATGTCTGGGAAGAACGACTATTTGCGAGTCAAACGACAATTCGCGAGTCAACGTTTTGATGAAAAAAGTTACGATTTCCGAAAATTACGACTTTCGAGCCTTACAAAATATGAGGGTCCTCTGTACCAGGAGGCACTTAAGGTCCCATTTATTTTCCAGGAGGTAATTTTTCACAGCAGGGCCAAACACACGATAAAACCAGTCATAGTAGGCATACTATCGAAGATACGGTACTATGTTCCACAGTCAGCCCTCCTGGCCCTATATCACTCTCTTATTTACCCTTATCTCACCTATGGAATTTGTGCATGGGGCTCAACAACAATAAACCATCTCAGACCATTAATTACCCAACAAAAGGCTGCAGTCAGAATGATAACAAATTCCCACTACAGGCAGCACACTCCACCAATATTCAAAACTCTAAACCTACTCACCATACAAAACATCCATACTTATTACTGCACCTTCTACATACATAGAACACTTAACTCTGATATAAACCCTCCTCTCAACCATCTCCTTACCAACCTCAACAGAACACATGACCATAACACAAGGCACAGATCACTCTTTGATTTTTCCTCGTGTCCATCTCACGCTATGCAAACCTCAATGCACATAAAAGCCCCTAAAATCTGGAATTCATTACCTGTGAATATAAAAGAAACACTGTTTATAAATTCAAGTCTCTTCTCAAAAATCACTTACTCACCCACAACTAAATAAATACTGAATAATTGTATCTCATAAATTGTATCTGATAAATGTTTCTCATTATTGTATCTCATAAATGTCTAACCTGTGACCCAATCAAACTTTATTTTTTAATTACATTACCTAACAGAATACTCCATTGTACTGAATGCACAACAACACAGTAAATGACCATATGACCTGTCTTTGTAATACTCATTTGTGCTAAATTGTTATCTGTTTACAATAATTTTTTTTACCACTGAATTATATCATTGCTTTGTTAATCTTAAGTTAATTTTAAGCCTGCCCATAATGCTCTGCATACAAGGGGCTTTGGCATGTTGCACTGTAATAACTGTATTCCTTTGTACTTCACTGTATCATGTTCAAATTAATAAATAAGTAAATAAATAAATAAATAAATAGAAAATGTCCCTAGTGACCCATGCCTTACTGTTTGCCCGCCACATCACACACAAATTAGCCTTGACGACATTGTTTTTCTTGAACACTCTGGGAGTTTCAGAGTAATATACGAGTAGAGGCTTCACTTTGCAATCCCCACTATGCATTACTACACAACATTAAAGTAACCCTGTCCTAGTCTTGGGTCCTGGGAGTGCTTCTTCCTGCTGTGTAATGTAGGTCCTGTTTGGCATTTTCCTCCAAAACAGGCCTGTTTTGTCACAATTTAACACTTGTTGGGGTTTTAATCCTTCAGCCTCTGTGTACTCCTTGAATTCCTGCACATATTTTTCAGCCGCTTTTTGGTCCGAACTGGCAGCCTCACCATGCCTTGCAACACTGTGTATGTAATAAAGTTGGTAGAATTACCGACAATATGTAAAGTAAAAGGACTCAAGTGATAAGATAAGATAAGGTTTCATTCGGATTTTTAACCCCGGAGGGTTAGCCACCCAGGATAACCCAAGAAAGTCAGTGCGTCATCGAGGACTGTCTAACTTATTTCCATTGGGGTCCTTAATCTTGTCCCCCAGGATGCGACCCACACCAGTCGACTAACACCCAGGTACCTATTTACTGCTAGGTGAACAGGACAACAGGTGTAAGGAAACGTGTCGAAATGTTTCCACCCGCTGGAAATCGAACCCGGGCCCTCCGTGTGTGAAGCGGGAGCTTTAGCCACCAGGCCACCGGGCCACCCTACCATATTGTATTACTTTTGTCACGACTACTACTACCACTAGTGAACATAGAAATGGTACCTCACTAGTATTGCACCTCACTCTGAGCCTTTTTTTAAACCCTCTGTCTCCATGTATTGTTTGTAATGGCTTGATAAAGCTCCTGGAGAGTGAAACGTTGCCTCAATAAAATGTCACATTAGTTGCACTTGTGTCCTTTTACAACACTGTGTATGCCACTGTGATTCTTAAGTCTCTCAAACCAACCTTTGCTGGCCTTAACCCTTTGAGGGTCGACAGGCCCTCTCCGAAACTCGTTCTCAGGGTCGGCCAAATTTAAAAAAAAAAAATTATTTTTTCTTATGAAAAAATAGTTTTTTTTTTCTAAACATTATAGGCTAAACAAAAAAATTTTACCGTCAATACTTACCGAGATATGGAGGTGTGAAGTTTGCCAAAATTGAACAACATCTGGTAACATCGCCGACTGCCATCACCGGTATTTTTCTATTTACTTTTTTATGTACTATTTTCAATTATTTTTCAATTTTTCTTTTTCTGAGTAACTTTTATGGCCTCTGAGGCCCAACATGATCATATTTTGTAAGTTATTTCTTTTGCAATACTACACAATAAGGGCGTAAAAAATGTTGTCATTATTTTGTTTATTGAAAATATTTACACAAAAAAACGATATGAAATGTTGTTTATTACTATTTTTCTGTAAAGTTAAAGGACACAAGTGCAACTAATGTGACATTTATTGTGGCAACGTTCGCTCTCCAGGAGCTTTATCAAGCCATGGCTTAATAAAGCCCTGGAGAGCGAAACGTTGCCACAATAAATTCACATTAGTTGCACTTGTGTCCTTTTACTTTACATATTTTTCGTAATTCTACCAACTTTATTACTATTTTTCTATATTTTATATACCCCATATACAGTCACAGGGAATGTTTCTAGAAGTTCTGAAGCCTGTGGAACTCTTTGAAAAATGGTGTCATGCACAGTGGTGTTTTACATTCCTCACACATTAAAAAAGAGTGTGTCTGCATTGTTGTGGGCGTTTTTTTTGTATGTGAACAGACGTAACACCTCTTCTGAGCCTTTTTCTTGAAAGCAGTAGCAGGCAGTTTTACCAGGAAGTGATCACCATGCTTCAGACGAGCGGTAGTTGTTGATAATCTGGTGGGCGGTCAATTGCAGGTGCTTGGGTTTCCTTTGGGACTTGAATACTATTTGTCTATGAAAAAACAAAAAGAATCGCTGTACTGTGGTTTGTTTCTGGTCCTCATCTTATACATATTATAAGCATTGAGCATGGAAATGTCCAGAAGATGGAAAAAGAGTTTTATGTACCACTTATAAAATTTTTTGCAACACAATCATCAAACCCAATCTGATGTCATATTTGGGCCACTGAACGCATGTTGAAAGGGGTAATCAATCACAGCTGCAGGTTTTAGAATGGGTTCATTGCTCTCTCTATGCTGCCTGCCACTGTCTGCCATTTCATTAGGGTGAACTGATGACAACAGTGTGACATCTCGTTTGTCATGCCCACCAAATGCCATGATGTCATTGGCAGCAAAAAGCCTGCACCTCACTCTATGAGTGCCAGCGTCAAACCTGGGCATATGTTTTCGATTTTTCATGCACTGTGCCACACACATCTGTCATGTTCACTCACAAAAAATTTACTGAGTGAGGGGCTTGTGTACCAGTTATCTGTATATAATATATGCCCCTTACCACATCACCTGAGATGCCCAATAACTTCCTGGTATTTTGCAATGTATAACTTCCAGTGTACACAAAAATATCCAAAACCAGACCACTGTAACAATCACAAAGCACAAACAACTTTATACCAAAGCGTTTCCTCTTGCTTGGTATGTAACTGCTTGAAAGAAGTCTTCCTTTGAACAGAATCAAAGAATCGTCAATTACAAGCTTCCTGAAGGGATAAAAATGCATACTGAATTTCTCCCTTTTAGATACACAACACATTCCTAATCTTATATAACCTGTCGTTTCTGTCAGGCCTGGTTTTGTCTGAGAAGTTTAAGCATACGTAACATTAGCACAAAACGATTCACTGGCATTATATCACTGAAACCTGGGGTTTGCAATCAGGTGGTCTGTTGACCAGTTTATTTCACTTTGTGCTTATACACATGTGCATAAGCATTATTGTGGCAAAGAAAAGATACATCTCAGCCACAGTTGCCTCCTTCCACTAGTGTAAAACGTGATTTTGGTGAAAGTAATGTGTTTGCCTGGTGTACTCGTAGTATGTGTTGCTTTCCCCTGACAATACTTTCCATAGTGGTTCGTCAAAGAATAACTCAAAACATTCCAGTTCAGTGGCATTGTTCCCAAATGTACAAGATGGCCGTATTCCACTTTGGCTGTCGTCAAAAATGGTGGGCATTTGGAACAAAATTGAAAAGGTTCCTGCCAATCTCAGGTGCAGTCTGCTGGTGGGTACTGGACAATACAGGTGGTTGTGGTTGTGGAGGTTGTGGTTGTGGAGCCTGGGTGGTGGGTGGGTGGGGGATGGTGGCCTTTGTTTTTTAGATCAGCTGAGGCAGCGGCGTGGGTGACTGCATGGGGGGCAGCATGGCCCACTGCTGGTGCCTCAAACCCCCGGCACCACACCACCAAAGCACATTTTCCATCCCAATTGCAACAGTATCATCGTCATTTTCACTGTCTGTTCCCGTTGTACAGCCACGGGATGTACTCCGAGATGCACTCCTTCCCCTTGGAATTGCACATGGCACCACTACCAGAGCGCATATATCGTCGTATATACTGACGCTTCACTGGGAATATTGCACTTCACTATCATTACTGGAAAATTTGTTTGAAAAGCTTGTAGTTCATATTCACTATCGCTTTTCATCACACATGCTCTCATCTGAGTCTGGATTTGGGAAAATAAAGTTTCCTCTTGGATTCTGGTACAACTGAACGTGAACAAGACGGCCCAGCACCGAGGTGGAAGGGTGGGGTGTCTGGGTTTTCCTTACTATAACCAATATTATGGTCATTTTGTTTCAGTCAAAACCTCACCAAAACCTTTAAACTCCTCTTCACGGCACTTCCTCTGTATTAGAACTGTCACTGGGGAACAAAAGTGTCCCAATTTTGCCGAGGAGTGAGGAGCTTCTTACTGCGAGGTTTTTGTGGATATTGTTTTCTAAGATGGCGTTCCCACAATGTACCACTGGGTCCCAGATTTTTTTTCTACTGCGCACATTGACCACACAGACCCATTCTCTCGCATGTAGGCCTACCAGCCTTTTCCCGCGAGATTTGACGGCGCTAGAATTTGTTGTATAGTACGTCAAAAACCCTGCGTGTAAGACGTACTAGTACGTCCGAAAACCCTCAAAGGGGTTTTTAAATTCACTCACATCACCACTACTAGTTGCAGGCCTTTTTTTAATTAAATCATCATAAAACTGCCTTGCCTTTTCACATATGATTGCTTAAGAGATGCTATCTCCTGATATCTGTTTTTCGTTTATCAACACCAGTAACAGTCCTCTCAACATCTTCGAGTACAGTGGACCCCCGCATAACGATATTAATCCGTTCATGAGAGCTCATTGTTATGCGAAATTATCATTATGCGAATGAATTTTCCCCATAAGAAATAATGGAAATCAAATTAATCCGTGCAAGACACCCAAAAGTATGAAAAAAAAAAAATTTACCACATGAAATATACATTTTCCTACACACAAAGAGAAGGATACATGCACAATAGTAGAGTAGTACATGCACAGTATATATTGTGCATGAACTACTCTACTAAATGAAGAATAAATGACACCTTTATTGAAGATGCAGCAATGACTGATGAGACAGTGTGTCCTGGGAGTGCCTTTTCCTCCTGAGTACTGTAGGTCCTGTTTGGCATTTTCTTCCAGAACAGGCCTTATCACACTGTGTATGCCACTACGATTCTTAAATCTCTCAAACCAACCTTTGCTGGCTTTAACCCTTTCAGGGTCCAAGGCCCAAATCTGGAGTCACGCACCAGTGTCCAAGAATTTTCAAAAAAAAAAATTATTTTTTCTTATGAAATCGTAGAGAATCTTTTCGTGAAGGTAATAAAACAAAAAGTACGAAATTTGGTGGAAAATTGACGAAATTATGCTCTCGCGAATTTTGATGTGTCAGCGATATTTACGAATCGGCGGGGGGATTTTGCTGACTTTGACTCCCATTTTAGGCCAATTACATTATTCCAATCAACCAAATTCTTAGCTATTTCACTAGTATTACTTCTATTCTATCGATTGAGCACAAGAAATCGCCAAGTCAACTGTTTCAACTACAAAATAAAGTGATCAGAAATTGTTAATTTGGCCAATTTAACACAAAGTTCAAAATATTCCAATTTCAAAATAGGGTCCAGAATAAACAATGTAGGCATTCCTGGCACTAAACTAACATTTCCTCTGTTCATTAGTTATGTTTTGAGGCTTTACAAATAAATTCCATTTTGATTTTTTATTCACATAATGAATTTTTATTCACACCAAAAAATAGAAGATTTACTGTTATGCAATACTGTAATAATTGTATAAATATCATCACCATATTTGTGAATGTATATTAGACCCACCAGCTGACGTGTATTAGACGTGTGAGGTCGTTTGTTTACTCTTGAATATCGGCAAAAATTTAACATTTCCGCTACTTTGAGCTCAGTTTCAAGCCATTTCCAGTGCTAAAACCAATCAAAATCATCTCTATTTCTGTAATATGTCTCCCATTCTATCAAATGAGACCAAGAAATCGCAAATACAACTATAAAAAACATACGAAAAAAGACTGCAAAGTTGCTGTTTTAATCGAAAAATCATGATTTCAGTTTTTTTCTCTCATACACAGCGTGCTGCAGGATCTGTTTTATGTGGTGCACACATACCACATAGATGTATTCTCTCATATCTAGGCCCAAATGTACCACTCACAGTTTATCAGAGTGAGCTGAGCTCATGGCGTAGATCTACGGTTTGGACACTCACCATAAAGCCGTAGATCTACGGGACAGACCCTGAAAGGGTTAAATTCACCAATATGAGCACTAGTTCCAGGCGTTTTTCCCTGTTCACCTGGGTGTTAGTCGACTGGTGTGGGTTGCATCCTGGGAGACAAGATTAAGGACCCCAATGGAAATAAGTTAGAGAGTCCTCGATGATGCACTGACTTTCTTGGGTTATCCTGGGTGGCTAACCCTCCGGGGTTAATCGTTTCTCGGTAATTGTTTCACGTTAAGCCACACCAACAACACTCTCTCCACATCTTCGAGTAATACAGCTGATGGTGGTGCAGCAACAACAACAGCTGTGGTGCAGCTGACCATGGTGCAGCAGCAGCTGTGGTGCAGCAACAGCTGACCATGGTGCAGCTGCAGCTGTGGTGCAGCAACAGCTGACTGGTCCAATTTATCAGCTGACCACAGTGCAGCAGCAGCTGACTGTGGTACAATAGTATTTATCACCCTTTTTACTACAGGGTTGGCACTAGAAGCTTTCTTTGGGCCCATGGTGGCTTATTTAGCAGTTACAAGCACTATAAATAATAGAATAATACAAAATGTATCGAATGTATGCATGCAACCGGCCACCCTGGCTTGTAAACAATGACGGCAAGGCAGGCGCTCAGGCTGGACGGACAGGTTCGGGACGAGTCATGTTCAGAAACAGCTGATGGTGCAACAGCAGCTGACTGTGGTGCAGCAGCAGCTGACTGATCCAGCAACAGCTGACTGGTCCAGCAACAGTTGAACTGATCCAGCAACAGCTGACTGGTCCAGCAAAAAGCTGTCTACTCCAGCAACAGCTGACTGATCCAGCAACAGCTGACTGATCCAGCAACAGCTGACTGATCCACAACAGCTGACTGGTCCAGCAACAGTTGACTGTTTCCAGCAACAGCTGACTGGCCCCAGCAACAGCTGACTGGTCCCAGCTACAGCTGAAGGGTGGTGCAGCAGCACGGGACTGATCCCAGCAACACCTGACAGTCCAGCAACAGCTGATCGTGGTGCAGCAGTAGCTGACTGATCCAGCAACAGCTGATCGGGGCAGCAGCAGCTAACTGATCCAGCAACAGCTGACTGGTCCAGCAACAGCTGATCGTGGGCAGCAGCAGCTGACTGATCCAGCAACAGCTGACTGGTCCAGCAACAGCTGATCGTGGTGCAGCAGCACCCTGACTGATTTCAGCAACAGCTGACTGGTCCAACAACAGCTGATAAATGGTGCAGCAGCAGCTGACTGATCCAGCAACACTGACTGGTCCAGCAACAGCTGATCGAGTGCAACAGCAGCTGCCCTGATCCAGCAACAGCTGACTGGTCAAGCAAACAGCTGACCGGGTGCAGCAGCAGCTGACTGTGGTATGATAGTATTTCCCCACCCTTTTTACCACTGGGTTAGCACTAGAGGCTTTCTTGGGGCCCATGGTTACTTATTTTGCAGATAAAAATCTCCAAAAAATGCGTAAAAAATACGAAATGTTCCGATTGTATGCTGGATGTTACCGCGGAGGCTGGCTTGTGAACAATGCCCCCGGGCGGAACATGTGAAGCTGGCTCAGGCCGCACATTAGAAGCGTCTCGGACGAATAGCGTTGAGCGAGTTTTTTAGCGGATGCGAGGCAAAATTTTAGTGATAAAAATGTATCGGTATGCGGATTTTAACATTATGTGATGCCAATGGTATGCAGGGTCCACTGTACTTGCGATCTGCATTTCAAAAACATACTTGTACCTTTTTTCAAGAACAGTTTTCCTTGTTTACCTTTCTGTTGCCCAGATAGTAAACGATGGTTGTTTTGGGGTTTGTTATACAACCTGGCCAGCTCGGAGACACACACTCCGTTTCATACTTTGTGATGATCTCCTTTATTTATTTATTATTATTTGGACATAGTACATAGTTGTACAAAAGAAATACAGTGTTGAGTGTAAAAATGCTGAAAGCCCCCCTTTTATGCAGAGCATTGTGGGCAGGCTGAAAATTAACTTAAGATTAACTAAGCAATGATATATTCAGTGGTAAAAAAATGTGGTAAACAAATAACTACATGAAGTACAAATGAGTATTTCAAATAAGAAGTTTTATAGTTTACAAATTTGTAGCACAATTTATAATATACAGTGGACCCCCGGTTTGCGATGCTATCGGAAACTGATAAATCCAGTAACCGATGCATTATATTGCCAAAAATTGTTCCTCAGTTTCCCCTTACAAACCCGGGATGCGATGCGATTCATACGAGACGTGTCCACGTGTGGCATGAACTGCCCCGTGTGCACCAGTGTTTACAAGCCAGCCAGTGTGCGCGCATCTAAGGATAAAATTTGGTACATTCCATATTATCCATATTATCACTGTTTTTGGTGCTTGTTTCTGCAAAATAAGTCACCATGGCCCCAAGAAAGCTTCTAGTGCCAACCCTTCGAGACCAAGGGGGCTAATGGCTATTGAAATGAAGAAAGAGATAATTGCAAAGTACGAAAGTGTAGTGCATGTGTCGGAGCTGGTCAGGTTGTATAGTAAAACCCCAATCAACCATCTCTACTATAGTGAGCAGGAAAACAGCAATCAAGGAAGCTGTTTCTTGCAAAAGGTGCAACGTGATTACGAAACAGCGACCGCAAGTGTTAGAAAATGTTTGGGGAACGGTTATTGGTGTGGATAAATGAAAAACAGATAGCAGGAGATAGCATCTCTCCAAGCGATCATTTGTGAAAGGCTAGGTAGTTGCATGACAAATTTGGTAAAGAAATTGCCTGCAACAAGTGATTGGGGTGAATTTAAGGTCAGCAAAGTTGGTTTGAAAGATTTAAGAATCAAATGGCATACATAGTGTGATTAGGCATGGTGAGGCTGCCAGTTCAAGACCACAAAGCGGCTGAAAAATTTGCATGAATTCAAGGAGTACATAGAGACTGAAGGATTGAAACCTGAACAAGTGTTTAATTGTGACAAAACAGCCTGTTTTCAAGAAATTGCCAAGCAGGACCTACATTGCTCAGGAGAAAAAGCTACCTCAAGTCCCAATGGAGGGGGATTCCCCTTCTAAACAATAGGTCAACACACTCCCCTCCTCCCTTCCCATCAATCATCACCAGATCTTCATTAACCCTTTTAGGGTCTGTCCCGTAGATCAACGGCTTTTTCGTTGAGTGTCCAAACCGTAGATCTACGCCAAAATTCTAGCGCCGTCAAATTTAGCGCGAAACGTTCATAGGCCTACATGTGAGAGAACGGGTCTGCGTGGTGGGTGTGCGCCATAAACAAAAAATCTAGGGGCCCGCATAGCATTGTGGGAACGCCGGGTCAGTTAACCCTTGTTCACCAAGCCTCGTCGCAAGTCATCTCTCACTTTCCCCCGGGAAAAATTTGGGGCTCTCCTCTTCCTATCTGATAGTTCTGACACTGATGGAAGTGGAAATGAAGACAATTTTAAAAGCTTTGATCATTAGTGACCGAAAAGAATGACCAGGATATCGATAATGGGGCAGAAAACCCTGACGATCCTCAACCTTCTACCTCTGGTGTGGGCAAATCGTGACTCACGGTCGGTTGTTCCTCATCGCAAGAGAAAACTAATATTTTCGCGTGGCCAGCCTCTGACTTCATAATGATGATGAATGACGTGGACGTGATTTTATTGGCTCGACATCAATCGATATGATAGGGGAATCAAAAATTTTACCAGTGAAGCGTCTGTATGTTCCCGCCGCATGCGCTCGGGGAATGTACCCAAGCTGTGCCCAGGGGGCGGAGACT
>NC_069432.1:647187-697642 GCF_026875155.1 Cherax quadricarinatus
ATTGAGTCGGGATTTGGGAAAATAGAAGTTTCCTCTTGGATTCTGGTACAACTGAACGTGAACAAGACGGCCCAGCACCAGAGGTGGAAGGCTGTGGGTTGTCTGGGTTTTCCTTACTATAACCGATATTATGGTCATTAGTTTCAGTCAAAACCTCACCAAAACCTTGAAACTCCTCTTCACGGCACTTCCATCTGTATTAGAACTGTCACTGGGGAACAAAAGTGTCCCAATTCGCCGAGGAGTGAGGAGCTTCTTACTGCGAGGTATTGTGGATATTGTTTACTAAGATGGCGTTCCCACAATGTACCACTGGGTCCCAGATTTTTTTTCAAACCGCGCACATTGACCACACAGACCCATTCTCTCGCATGTAGGCCTACCAGCCTTTTCCCGCGAGATATGACGGCGCTAGAATTTGTGTGTACTAGTACGTCAAAAAACCCTGGTGTAAGACGTACTAGTACGTCCAAAAACCCTCAAAGGGTTAAATTCACTCACATCACCACTATAGTTGCAGGCCTTTTTTTAATTAAAATCATCATACAACTGCCTTCCCTTTTCACATATGATTGCTTAAGAGATGCTATCTCCTGATATCTGTTTTTCGTTTATCAACACCAGTAACAGTCTCTCAACATCTTCGAGTACAGTGGACCCCGCAAAACGATATTAATCCGTTCATGAGAGCTCATTGTTATGCGAAATTATCATTATGCGAATGAATTTTCCCCATAAGAAATAATGGAAATCAAATTAATCCGTGCAAGACACCCAAAAGTATGAAAAAAAAAAAATTACCACATGAAATATACATTTTCCTACACACAAAGAGAGGGATACATGCACAATAGTAGAGTAGTACATGCACAGTATATATGTGCATGAACTACTTTTACTAAATGAAGAATAAATGCCCACTTTATTGAAGATGCAGCAATGACTGATGAGACAGTGTGTCCTGGGAGTGCCTTTTCCTCCTGAGTACTGTAGGTCCTGTTTGGCATTTTCTTCCAGAACAGGCCTTATCACACTGTGTATGCCACTACGATTTTAAATCTCTCAAACCAACCTTTGCTGGCTTTAACCCTTTCAGGGTCCAAGGCCCAAATCTGGAGTCACGCACCAGTGTCCAAGAATTTTCAAAAAAAAAATTTGTTATTTTTTCTTATGAAATCGTAGAGAATCTTTTCGTGAAGGTAATAAAACAAAAAGTACGAAATTTGGTGGAAAATTGACGAAATTATGCTCTCGCGAATTTTGATGTGTCAGCGATATTTACGAATCGGCGATTTTGTTGACTTTGACTCCCATTTTAGGCCAATTACATTATTCCAATCAACCAAATTCTTAGCTATTTCACTAGTATTACTTCTATTCTATCGATTGAGCACAAGAAATCGCCAAGTCAACTGTTTCAACTACAAAATAAAGTGATCAGAAATTGTTAATTTGGCCAATTTAACACAAAGTTCAAAATATTCCAATTTCAAAATAGGGTTCCAGAATAAACAATGTAGGCATTCCTAGCCTAAACTAACATTTCCTCTGTTCATTAGTTATGTTTTGAGGCTTTACAAATAAATTCCATTTTGATTTTTTATTCACATAATGAATTTTTATTCACACCAAAAAATAGAAGATTTACTGTTATGCAATACTGTAATAATTGTATAAATATCATCACCATATTTGTGAATGTATATTAGACCCACCAGCGACGTGTTTTAGACGTGTGGGGTTTCGTTTGTTTACTTTTTGAATATCGGAAAAAAAAATTTAAACATTTCCGTATTTTGAGCTCAGTTTCAAGCCTTTTCCCGGGGCCCTAAAACCAATCAAAATCATCTCTATTTCTGTAATATGTCTCCCATTTTTATCAAATGAGACCAAAAAATCGCAAAAAACAACTAAAAAAAACATCCCGAAAAAAGACGGGCCAAAGTTGCTTTTTTTAACCCAAAAAATCAGATTTGGGTTTTTTTTCTTTTCACACACAGCTTTTTTTTGCTGAGGATCTGTTTTATGTGGGTGACACATCCCACATGTTTGTTTTCTTCATTTTGGGCCCCAAAATTGTACCACCCCAAAATTTTATCAGGGTGAGCGAGCCATGGCGTAGATTTTGGGTTTTGGGACCCCCTCACCAAAAAAGCCTTTAGATCTATGGGACGGACCCTGAAAGGGTTAAATTCCCAAATTATGAGCAATTCCAGGCGTTTTTCCCTTTTTCCCTGGGTGTTGGTGGGATGGTGTGGGTTGCATCCTGGGGGGGAAAAAGATTAAGGACCCCAAGGGGAAAATAAGTTGAGAGTCCTCGATGAGGGCACTGACTTTTTTGGGGGTTACCCTGGGTGGCTAACCCTCCGGGGTTAATCGTTTCTCGGTAATTGTTTCACTTTAAAGACTTGTTCCCACCCTTAAAAAAGGTTTTAGGCTTTGCCTCGTTGTGCTGGGTTTTTTTTTCGTGTTTTCACGGTCGCTTTACGGGGCTAGAACTTTAATTTGTGTAATAAACCCTAAAAACCCATCCCTCTAGCGCCTGGAAAAAATCTTGGGCGGGAAAAAAATTATATACTAAAGTAAAAAAAGGGGAGAATTAGTGTCACTAGCAGATTTTACTGCCAGGGGGAAAAACATAGGTGTCCGTGGGGAAAAAAAAAAAATAAAAATTTGGAACTTTTCATGTCAGAGGAAAAAAAGTTCCCTGATAACATTGAGTATAATAGTATATAGTGAATACTACAGTGGCTCCCTAGTATATTGATGTTTAAAAGGTTTAAAGTGTCTTTTGGGAAAACGGGGTGAATTTGTAAATGAAGTGGATAACCCCTATAGGGGGCGGGTTGCCGGGAATTTTGCCGGGAATTTTCCCACGGGGTCGGCTTTTTTTTTAATAATTTTCCCTGGCTTGCCGTGTATCGCTTTTAAATCTAGTTTACCAGTGTTTAAAGCAGAATACGGTTGTTGTACCCAAACTAACCAGTATTATAATGGTACTTAGTGGGTGGGAGTGACTTTCATTAGTTTTTTTTCTTAAAAATACGGACGTTACGGGAAATTTTTCATAAAACCCTGATTTACAGCGTCGCATATACCCCAACGAGAAGAAATTTATTATCCCGGGAAAAAAGCGTCCTTCCCCCAAAAATTTGCCAGTAAAAACTATGTGATAATATACCCTTTATTGTGGTGGAGAGGGAAAAAAAAAAAAAAAAAAAAAAAAAAAAAAAAAAAAAAGGAAAAGCCAGTCCCGGGCGTTTGGTTTAAAAACAAGGGGGTAAACCGTTCGTCTTGTAGGAGCTGCCAGATATCACCGGTTTTCTTCAAAAGAAAGGTTAAAATTTTGTATAGTCAAATCCCCATATTACCCGGGTAAAATAAAATTTCCAGTAGATCCTTAATGTGTTAGCTAAAATCACCGACCGGGTATTTTTTTAAAATAAGTGACCCTGATCAGAGCGGATGATGGCCCAAACCCTTCCCCTGGTCCAAACCCCTTTGGAGGGTCCAAACCCCGGGGGACTGGTTTAAAACAGTTTCTTTGGGGACAATAAAGCAGACTGAAAACGGAGGGGGTTTGTAGGCGCCCTATAAAACAAAACTTTTAAAAATCAGGAACGTGAGGGGTTAAGCTGTAAATATACAAAAAGAGTTAAAAAAACAAAAAATACAAATGGGTAAAAGCTTCTTTTTAAGGGGGGTTTTTAAATAAAAATTTTCAAGGGTTGCTTTTAGAATTGCAGTAAATAAAAACCTTTTCAAATCATTAGGGAAGCCCTGTGTAGTCTGTGGTCAGTCAAAAAAAAGGGTTCCACATGGATAAATTGTCATTTTTGGGGAAAAATTTGGTGTCACGCCCCTTTTTGCAGAAAATTCCCAGAACTAGCTAAAAGCAGTATTAAAACAGGGAAGTGTTTTTGGGTATGCTCAAATGAAGGGGAAAAAATGTGGGGCTAAAAAACACAGGGTTTTAAAAGGGGGGCAAAAATAAAAAATGCTTTCATAGAAAAAAATGGAAGCTTTCTAAACAGATGGGAACATAAAATGTCTGGGCTTAATGGTACTCCATTGATACTGGCCATGTAGTCATAAACTGTAAGGGGTGGGGGGTGTGGGCCTGGGAGTCAGTAAAAAGTGGGGGCTGATATGCTGTCTTTGGGGGACCCGTAAGGGTTTAAGTGGGGGTTTCTGTCCGGGAGACAGTAATGGTTTTAAGTGGAGGGGTGTCCGGGGGACGTAATGGGTGAAGCTGGAGGTTTTTCCCGGGGAAAAACGTAATTTGGGGATTTTAAGCTGGAGGTGCGGGCCCGGGAGAAGGGAAATTTGGGGAATGGGATACTGTCCCGGGAGGGGCAGAAATGGTGAAACTGGAGGGGGCTGTCCCGGGGGACAGAAATGGTGAAAGGGTGGAGATTTCTGTCCTGGGAGACAGGGAAAGGTGGGAAACTGGAGGTGCTGTTTCCCGGGAAGGGCAGAAAAGGGTTTTTGAGCTGGAGATACTGTCCTGGGAGCAGAAATGGTGAAGCTGGAGATATTGTCCAGGGGGTCGGGAAATTTTACGCAGGAAGGAATACTTTTAAATGACCTCATAGGGGACAGGGCCCTAGTAGGGAAACAAGTGTAGTCAAAGATAAGGGTTTAAAAACCCAAAATTGCAAACTAGGAAAAAACCCAGGAAATTTGCAAACCAAAAAGGGGCTCCAATAGCAATAGTGAGGATAAAAATTTCCCAAAAAAACTGGTTTGGGGGCTCCATTTTTGGTGTAGGGAGGATAGAAGTAAGACAGGGGAAAAAAATGACCAACAGGGAATACAGTACAGAAAAACCCCCAAAGGGAACGGAAACCAAAACCTGTGACATACTATTTCCTTGGTATCTGTGGGGTGGGAAAAACTGGGAAAAACAGATGGGACATCAACTATGACCACCCTAGGGAAAAAGCCCTGCCCATATGAAAAAAAGGAAAATGAAAAAATCCCCTTCCCGTAAGCTTTTTCACCCGAAATGTGTTTCCTCTTCAGTACAGGGGAAAAACTGTGCTATAACTTAAAAATTTCCAGGCATACCATCTAAAGGGGGGGCAAAAAGATACAAAACATCCAGGCCAGGGGAAAAAAAACCTTTGGGGAGCCACAGCCACTTTTAAAAAAGGGAAAAGGGGTTTTTTTTTTTTTTTTGCCAGGAAGGAAAAAAAAAAGGGGAGGAAAAAGGCCAGAAAACGTACACCAAAAACCGTCCCTTTCCCGGAGTGGAACCAAAAGTCGTGGCCCCCCCACTCCAAACCAACAGGGAAAAGATACTAATGCCGGGAAAAAAAAACCCCCCCCAGTACCCAACCCAAAACCACCAGTCCCGGGGAACCTTCTTCTTTGCAAATAACGGGTCTAAAGCCAGCTTTCAAACAACAAAAAACCTTTCATCCGTGGACTGCTTGCAGAGGCCCAAAAACAATGTTCGCGGCTTTCACTGAGACCCACATAAAGGATTTACTTGGGCAAAAGAAGTATGGATCCCGGTTTTCAACCTATACAGAGTGAAGAGGTTTAACAGGCAAAAGGGGGGGGTTGGCCTGTTCTTTCAGAGTCACTTGTTTTCCCCGAAACTGTTTAAAGCCTCAAATGACGTGTGGAAGTTTTTGCAGTAAGGTCCCAGAACCAAAAACCCGTCATTGGGGGTTTGGGTTTCAAGCCCCCCGGAAGCAAAAATCCCCGCAAATTTCCCGGAACAGCTGTTAAAAAAAATTTAAACCCCTGTCTGGAAAAATTTTCCCGCTCCTGGGAACCCCCAAAACTTGCTCCTGGGGGGTTTTAACTTAAAGGGACCCCAAAATTTTGGGGGAATATACAAATATTTTTGTTGCAGAAAAAAACACCAGGAGGCAGCTCTGATGAAAACTCACACTCACAGAGCTTTTAAAACTTGCACAAAAATTTAATTTTAAAACCCGCAAAAAATAGAGGGCCCACAAGGGCTGGGGGAATTACACTAGACCTCATCTTTACTAACAATGGTGATCTGATAAGAAATGTCACCATTTTTAAAAACAAAAATTCTCAGATCAAACATAATTGAGGTTCAGACATGTATGCCCTTTTTTGGGGCCCCAGACCCACAAAAAAAGAGGGCTAGTCTGAGGGGGCATTTACCCAAAATTTAACTTTTAATAACAAAAACATAAAGTGGGAAAGTAAACCAAGTCCTAACCGATATAAGGGGGGAAGATATACAAAGCAACACAGCCCCAAAAACTTTTGCCTAGAACAGATTAAATGGGTGGCACTCGATTATGACAAGGCTTTTTCCTTTAAAGAAAAGGAAAAGGAGTAGATGTAAAATAGAAAAGAGACAGGCGCTCCCTTTCAGGCGACGGAAAAGAATAACAGAGGGCAAAAAAAGGGTAAATATATCTGAAAAGCGCAGGGAGACACTGGTCAGAGAAAAAGCAAGATCGAACTTAAGCTAAAAGAATCCTTTAGGAGTCAGGAATCGGGGAAAAAAAAACTAAAGCCAAAAATGAAATCGAAAGAACCCAAAGTATTTTTCCCCTATCCCAAAAATAAAAAATCGAGAAAAAGCCCAGTAGGGGGCCCTACTTAAAAAGATGGGTCCTACACAGTGACAGAAAGGAAATGGTGAGTACTCAAGTCCCAATATGATAGTTTTTAGCAAGCCGCTAACCAGACTGAGAGCGAAGACCAAATGAATTTTTTATGAGAGAGCCAAAAAATTTGACTAACAAACCCTTTCCGATGTTATCCTGACGCCAAATGACTTCGAACAGGCGTAAATGACATGCCCATGCCTCTGCCCCAGGGCCAGACTCTTTGGAATCTGTGTTCATCAAGAACTGCAAGAAGCCCCTATCCGACCTTTCCATCCTATGGAGGGGGCAGGGGACAGGGGGTGCCCCTCAGTTACAAAAAAACAACGGACATAGCCCCACCCACAAAGGGGGCAGTAAAGCAACGCAAAAAAACTACAGCCCAATGCACTAAAATCCCATATCATAAAATCTTTGAAAGGGTCCTAAGAAGCAAGATCCCCCCATCTAGAAAACCCCTCAGTTACACAACCAGGGGAACATGGGTTTAGAACAGGGCTCCTGTCTGTCTCAACTATGGATCCTACGAAGGTCCTAAATGCACTAGAAAAAAAAAGAAGCGATGTAAATATACAGACTTTGCAAAAGCCTTTGAAAGTGTCCATGGCGTAATAGGCACAAAATGCGCGTAAAAGGAATAACAGGAAAAGTCGGTCGATGGTCTAAATTTCCCACTAACAACACAGAGAGTAGTCGTCAAAAAGAGTAAAGTCCCGGGGAGCTACGGTGACAAGTCTGTCCCACAAGGCACGTACTAGCTCCCTCTTGTTTCCCCATCCTCATATCCGACATAGAAAGGATGTGCCCAGCACCCTGTTTCCTTTGCAGTGACCCCGAAACTGCGACAGTGTCTTTTCCCTTGCAGAACTGCAAAACTCCGGCGGGCATCAACCAAATCTTTCGGGGCTGCAGAAAAAAAATGAAGTTCAAGATGAGAAATTTCAATTACTCAGATAGGTAACATGAGGAAATTTAAAACTTTATCGAGTACAAAACAAATTTGGCCCAAAAAAGAGCGAAAAACCACGTCAAAGACCCAGGAGTGTTATGTCGGAGGTTCACCTTAAGGACCATAAATTGTATCAATCGGTCTGCTAGAAAAATGACAGGTGGTAATGAGAACCCTTTAAAATAGGGAGGCCCCAAACCCCTGATGACATCTTTAGGTCACTTGTTTTTATCTAGGCTGGAATATTGCTGCACTCTAAAAAGCACCTTTCAAGGCAGGTGAAATTTCCGGACCTAGAAAATGTACAGAGAACTTTCACGGCGCGCATAACGGAGATAAAACACCTCAATTACTGGGAGCGCTTTGAGGTTTCTAAACCTGTATTCCCTGGAACGCAGGAGGGGAGAGATACATGATTATATACACCTGGAAAATCCTAGAGGGATAGTACCAAACTTGCACACGAAAATCATCTCACTACGAAAGCAAAAGACTTGGCAGACGATGCACCATCCCCCCAATGAAAAGCAGGGGTGTCACTAGCACGTTAAGAGACCATACAATAAGTGTCAGGGGCCCGAGACTGTTCAACTGCCTCCCAGCACACATAAGGGGGATTACCAACAGACCCCTGGCAGTCTTCAAGCTGGCACTGGACAAGCACCTAAAGACAGTTCCTGATCAGCCGGGCTGTGGCTCGTACGTTGGTTTGCGTGCAGCCAGCAGCAACAGCCTGGTTGATCAGGCGCTGATCCACCAGGAGGCCTGGTCACAGACCGGGCCGCGGGGGCGTTGACCCCCGAAACTCTCTCCAGGTAAACTCTCCAGGTAAACCAACAACACTCTCTCCACATCTTCGAGTAATACAGCTGATGGTGGTGCAGCAACAACAGCTGTGGTGCAGCTGACCATGGTTGCAGCAGCAGCTGTGGTGCAGCAACAGCTGACCATGGTGCAGCTGCAGCTGTGGTGCAGCAACAGCTGACTGGTCCAATTTATCAGCTGACCACGGTGCAGCAGCAGCTGACTGTGGTACAATAGTATTATCACCCTTTTTTACTACAGGTTGGCACTAGAAGCTTTCTTTGGGCCCATGGTGGCTTATTTAGCAGTTACAAGCACTATAAATAATGGAATAATACAAAATGTATCGAATGTATGCATGCAACCGGCCACCCTGGCTTGTAAACAATGACAGCAAGGCAGGCGCTCAGGCTGGACGGACAGGTTCGGGACGAGTCATGTTCAGAAACAGCTGATGGTGCAACAGCAGCTGACTGTGGTGCAGCAGCAGCTGACTGATCCAGCAACAGCTGACTGGTCCAGCAACAGCTGACTGGTCCAGCAACAGCTGACTACTCCAGCAACAGCTGACTGATCCAGCAACAGCTGACTGATCCAGCAACAGCTGACTGATCCAGCAACAGCTGACTGGTCCAGCAACAGTTGACTGATCCAGCAACAGCTGACTGGTCCAGCAACAGCTGACTGGTCCAGCTACAGCTGAACGTGGTGCAGCAGCAGCTGACTGATCCAGCAACACCTGACAGGTCCAGCAACAGCTGATCGTGGTGCAGCAGTAGCTGACTGATCCAGCAACAGCTGATCGTGGTGCAGCAGCAGCTAACTGATCCAGCAACAGCTGACTGGTCCAGCAACAGCTGATCATGGTGCAGCAGCAGCTGACTGATCCAGCAACAGCTGACTGGTCCAGCAACAGCTGATCATGGTGCAGCAGCAGCTGACTGATTCAGCAACAGCTGACTGGTCCAACAACAGCTGATCATGGTGCAGCAGCAGCTGACTGATCCAGCAACAGCTGACTGGTCCAGCAACAGCTGATCGAGGTGCAACAGCAGCTGACTGATCCAGCAACAGCTGACTGGTCAAGCAACAGCTGACCGTGGTGCAGCAGCAGCTGACTGTGGTATGATAGTATTTCTCACCCTTTTTACCACTGGGTTAGCACTAGAGGCTTTCTTGGGGCCCATGGTCACTTATTTTGCAGATGAAATCTCCAAAAACGCTGTAATAATACGAAATGTTCCGATTGTATGCTTGGATGTTACCGCGGAGGCTGGCTTGTGAACAATGCCACCGGCGGAACATGTGAAGCTGGCTCAGGCCGCACATTAGAAGCGTCTCGGACGAATAGCGTTGAGCGAGTTTTTTAGCGGTATGCGAGGCAAAATTTTAGTGATAAAATGTATCGGTATGCGGATTTAACATTATGTGATGCCAATGGTATGCGAGGGTCCACTGTACTTGCGATCTGCATTTCGAAAACATACTTGTACCTTTTTCAAGAACAGCTTCCTTGATTACCTTTCTGTTGGCCCAGATAGTAGCGATGGTTGTTTGGGGTTTGTTATACAACCTGGCCAGCTCGGAGACACACACTCCAGTTTCATACTTTGTGATGATCTCCTTTATTTATTTATTATTATTTGGACATAGTACATAGTTGTACAAAAGAAATACAGTGGTTGAGTGTACATGCTGAAAGCCCCTTGTATGCAGAGCATTGTGGGCAGGCTGAAAATTAACTTAAGATTAACTAAACAATGATATATTCAGTGGTAAAAAAATGTGGTAAACAAATAACTACATGAAGTACAAATGAGTATTTCAAATAAGAAGTTTTATAGTTGTACAAATTTGTAGCACAATTTATAATATACAGTGGACCCCCGGTTTGCGATGCTATCGGTAGCTGATAAATCCAGTAACCGATGCATTATATTGCCAAAAATTTGCCTCAGTTCCCGTTACAAAACCCGGCATGCAATGCGATTCGTACGAGACGTGTCCACGTGTGGCATGAACTGCCCCGTGTGCACCAGTGTTTACAAGCCAGCCAGTGTGCGCGCATCTAAGGATACATTCGGTACATTCCATATTATCCATATTATCACTGTTTTTGGTGCTTGTTTCTGCAAAATAAGTCACCATGGGCCCCAAGAAAGCTTCTAGTGCCAACCCTTCGAGACCAAGGGTGCTAATGGCTATTGAAATGAAGAAAGAGATAATTGCAAAGTACGAAAGTGTAGTGCATGTGTCGGAGCTGGTCAGGTTGTATAGTAAACCCCAATCAACCATCTCTACTATAGTGAGCAGGAAAACAGCAATCAAGGAAGCTGTTCTTGCAAAAGGTGCAACTGTGATTACGAAACAGCGACCGCAAGTGTTAGAAAATGTTGAGAGACGGTTATTGGTGTGGATAAATGAAAAACAGATAGCAGGAGATAGCATCTCTCAAGCGATCATTTGTGAAAAGGCTAGGCAGTTGCATGACAATTTGGTAAAGAAATTGCCTGCAACTAGTGATGTGAGTGAATTTAAGGCCAGCAAAGGTTGGTTTGAAAGATTTAAGAATCATAATGGCATACATAGTGTGATTAGGCATGGTGAGGCTGCCAGTTCAGACCACAAAGCGGCTGAAAAATATGTGCATGAATTCAAGGAGTACATAGAGACTGAAGGATTGAAACCTGAACAAGTGTTTAATTGTGACAAAACAGGCCTGTTTTCGAAGAAATTGCCAAGCAGGACCTACATTGCTCAGGAGGAAAAAGCTACCTCAAGTCCCAATGGAGGGGGATTCCCCTTCTAAACAATAGGTTCAACACTCTCCCCTCCTCCCATCCCATCAATCATCACCAGATCTTCATTAACCCTTTCAGGGTCTGTCCCGTAGATCAACGGCTTTACGTTGAGTGTCCAAATCGTAGATCTATGCCAAAATTCTAGCGCCGTCAAATTTAGCGCGAAAACGTTCATAGGCCTACATGTGAGAGAACGGGTCTGCGTGGTGGGTGTGCGCCATAAACAAAAAATCTAGGCACCCGCATAGCATTGTGGGAACGCCGGCTCAGTTACCCTTGTTCACCATGCCTCGTCGCAAGTCATCTCTCACTCCCTGGAAAATTGGGACTCTCCTCTTCCTATCTGATAGTTCTGACACTGATGGAAGTGGAAATGAAGACGAATTCTACAGCTTTGATCAGTTAGTGACCGAAAAGAATGACCAGGATATCGATAATAGTGCAGAAAACCCTGACGATCCTCAACCTTCTACCTCTGGTGCCTTCTGCAGTGATTCAGTGATTCTACGATATGTACAATACTAAAGCAGCAGGTATCAATAAAGGTTATAGTGCCAGCCAGTGATAAAGTGTAGAACTAACAGTGTAGCAAGTAACTTAAGCGAGTAAGCGATAGAAAAACGACACGAAAATAACTCTCCAATGTTGTTGGATGTACTCGCCTAGTTGTACTCACCTATTTGAGGTTGCGGGGGTCGAGTCCGAGCTCCTGGCCCTGCCTCTTCACTGATCGCTACTAGGTCACTCTCCCTGAACCGTGAGCTTTATCATACCTCTGCTTAAAGCTATGTATGGATCCTGCCTCCACTACATTGCTTCCCAAACTATTCCACTTACTGACTACTCTGTGGCTGAAGAAATACTTCCTAACATCCCTGTGATTCATCTGTGTCTTCAACTTCCAACTGTGTCCCCTTGTTACTGTGTCCAATCTCTGGAACATCCTGTCTTTGTCCACCTTGTCAATTCCTCTCAGTATTTTGTATGTCGTTATCATGTCCCCCCTATCTCTCCTGTCCTCCAGTGTCGTCAGGTTGATTTCCCTTAACCTCTCCTCATAGGACATACCTCTTAGCTCTGGGACTAGTCTTGTTGCAAACCTTTGCACTTTCTCTAGTTTCTTTACGTGCTTGGCTAGGTGTGGGTTCCAAACTGGTGCCGCATACTCCAATATGGGCCTAACATACACGGTGTACAGGGTCCTGAACAATTCCTTATTAAGATGTCAGAATGCTGTTCTGAGGTTTGCTAGGTGCCCATGTGCTGCAGCAGTTATTTGGTTGATGTGTGCTTCAGGAGATGTGCCTGGTGTTATACTCACCCCAAGATCTTTTTCCTTGAGTGAGGTTTGTAGTCTCTGGCCCCCTAGACTGTACTCCGTCTGCGGTCTTCTTTGCCCTTCCCCAATCTTCATGACTTTGCACTTGGTGGGATTGAACTCCAGGAGCCAATTGCTGGACCAGGTCTGCAACCTGTCCAGATCCCTTTGTAGTTCTGCCTGGTCTTCGATCAAGTGAATTCTTCTCATCAACTTCACGTCATCCGCAAACAGGGACACCTCAGAGTCTATTCCTTCCGTCATGTCGTTCACAAATACCAGAAACAGCACTGGTCCTAGGACTGACCCCTGTGGGACCCCGCTGGTCACATGTGCCCACTCTGGCACCTCGCCACATACCATGACTCGCTGCTGTCTTCCTGACAAGTATTCCCTGATCCATTGTAGTGCCTTCCCTTTTATCCCTGCTTGGTCCTCCAGTTTTTGCACTAATCTCTTGTGTGGAACTGTCAAACGCCTTCTTGCAGTCCAGGAATATGCAATCCACCCACCCCTCTCTTTCTTGTCTTACTGCTGTCACCATGTCATAGAACTCCGGTAGGTTTGTGACACAGGATTTCCCGTCCCTGAAACCATGTTGGCTGCTGTTGATGAGATCATTCCTTTCTAAGTGTTCCACCACTCTTCTCCTGAAAATCTTCTCCATGATTTTGCATACTATACATGTCAGTGACACTGGCCTGTAGTTTAATGCATCATGTCTGTCTCCTTTTTTAAAGATTGGGACTACATTTGCTGTCTTCCATGCCTCAGGCAATCTCCCTGTTTTGATAGATGTATTGAATATTGTTGTTAGGGGTACACATAGCACCTCTGCTCCCTCTCTCAATACCCATGGGGAGATGTTATCTGGCCCCATTGCCTTTGAGGTATCTAGCTCACTCAGAAGCCTCTTCACTTCTTCCTTGGTTGTGTGCACTGTGTCCAGCACATGGTGGTGTGACCCACCTCTCCGTCTTTCTGGAGCCCCTTCTGTCTCCTCTGTGAACACTTCTTTGAATCTCTTGTTGAGTTCCTCACATACTTCACGGTCATTGCTTGTTGTCTCTCCTCCTTCCTTCCTTAGCCTGATTACCTGGTCCTTGACTGTTGCTTTCCTCCTGATGTGGCTGTACAACAGTTTCAGGTCAGATTTGGCTTTCACTGCTATGTCATTTTCATATTGTCTTTGGGCCTCCCTTCTTATCTGTGCATATTTGTTTCTGGCTCTACACTGCTCTCCTTATTCTCCTGGGTCCTTTGCCTTCTATATTTCTTCCATTCCCTAGCACACTTGGTTTTTGCCTCCCTGCTCCTTTGGGTAAACCATGGGCTCATCCTGGCTTTTTTCATTATTCCTGTTACCCTTGGGTACAAACCTCTCCTCAGCCTCCTTGCATTTTGTTGCTACATATTCCATCATCTCATTAACTGGCTTCCCTGCCAGTTCTCTGTCCCACTGAACCCCGTTCAGGAAGTTCCTCATTCCTGTGTAGTCCCCTTTCTTGTAGTTTGGCTTCATTCGTCCTGGCCTTCCTGCTTCTCCCTCCACTTGTAGCTCTACTGTGTATTCAAAAGCTTAAAAACCACATGGTCACTGGCCCCAAGGGGTCTTTCATATGTGATGTCCTCGATATCTGCACTACTCAAGGTGAATACTAAGTCCAGCCTTGCTGGTTCATCCTCTCCTCTCTCTCTTGTAGTGTCCCTTACGTGTTGGTACATGAAGTTTTCCAGTACCACCTCCATCATCTTAGCCCTCCATGTATCTTGGCCCCCATGCGGGTCCAAGTTCTCCCAATCGATCTCCTTGTGGCTAAAGTCACCCATGATCAGGAGCTTTGCCCTGCATGCATGAGCTCTTCTGGCCACTGTAGCCAGTGTGTCAACCATCGCTCTATTGGTCTCGTCGTATTCTTGCCTTGGCCTCCTGCTGTTCTGTGGTGGGTTATGCATCATTGCTATTACCACCTTGGGACCTCCAGAGTGAAGCTTTCCCACTATGTAATCACTTTCTTCTCCGCTGTCTCCTCTCTCCAGCTCATCAAAATTCCAGCGATTTTTGATCAGCAATGCTACTCCTCCACCCCCTCTGTTCCCTCTGTCTTTCCTCAGGATTTGGTATCCCGTTGGAAAGATGGCATCTGTTATCATACCTGTAAGCTTGGTTTTTGTGAGCTATGATGTCCGGTGATGACTCTTTCATGCCACTCTTCCCACTTATTTGTTATTCCATCAGCGTTTGTGTACCATACCTTCAGTTTCCTTTCCAACACTGTGGTTTGTGGGGCCTGTGAGGGTGGGAGACCTGGTAGCATAATGTGGGATTCTATAGCTCGGTGTTGGGTGGAGGCTGTGGGTATGGATTGTAGTGTTTGTTGGGATGGTGTGATAGGTTGTATGGTTCTGAGAATAGCTGTGTGTGTGCTTTCCCTTGCTGTTCTGTTCTGCTCTGACTGACCTCTGCTGGTTCCATCCTTGTCTCTTTTCCTAGCTCCTTTCGCTTTTTTGTTCTCTCCCTCAGCTGCTGTCGTTCTGATTGTGTTCTGTCTCTGTCTAGGAACACCTTCTTGTACTCTTCCGAGTATTTCAACAGTGGTTTCTCTTGGAGGATCCTGTTCCGCACTGTTTCCGTCCTGAGAATCAGCTTGATTGGTCGGTTTCTCCCCTTCGAGTACCCCCCTATTCTCTGAAAATTTACAATCTCGTCCATCTCTTCACCTATTTCCGTGATGATTTTCTCAATCTACTTTCTTTCTTCCTGGTGCCTTTCAGTGTGTGTCCTTTCCTCTCTCTCCTGAAGCCCATGGATAAACGCTGATTTTGCCCTTTCCTCCTCCAATTGCCTCACCCTCTGTGACTCTGGATCCTGCCTGTATGTGGTTAGTTTCTCCCTTGATTTTTCCAGTGGCTCTTGATAGCATGGTTGTGCCTCAGCATTCGACCTATCACCCTCTCCATCTGCACCCAGCTGTTCTTCCCTTTCACTCCTTGGCCCTCCTTGGCAGGCTGATATGACCTTAGCATAATTCATAATTCCTTCCTGTTCGGCCTCACAGCTTCATATTGTGTGTCTTCTCTGGTCACTGCCCCTGTAACTCGCTTCAGCCTATTTATCTCAACTTCTAGGACCCTTATCTTGGCTACTGCAGTTTCGACTTGTGCCTCCCAATTCTTTGTCTCCTTCTCCAACCTCTTTTCCAATTTCACAGAGAGCTCTTTCTCCATTTTTTCAGAAAGCTCTCCTAATTTTCTCTCCCACTCTTGTTCCATCCTTTTCCACTGCTCCTCCATCCACTCCTCCCTATCAGAACCATTCTCATCTGATTCTTGGTTCCTGCGAGTCCCCACCTTTTTTTTTTTTTTTTTTTTTGCGAGAGAAGAGAGAAGGGAAAGGTAGAAGGAGAGTGAGAGGGGAAGAGTGAGAAGGGAAAGGGGGGGAGAGAGTGTGAGAGGGGGAAAGAGTGAGAAGGGAAGGGAAGGAGAGGGGGAGAGTGAGAAGGGAAAAATGGGGAAGAGATGGAGAGAGAGAGAGAAGGGAAGGTAGAAAGAGAGAGGGGATAGTGAGAAGGAAAAAGGGGAAGAGAGAGTGAGAGAGAGAGGGGGGAGAGTGAAGGGAAGGGTAGGAGAGGGGGAGAGTGAGAAGGGAAAATGGGGAAGAGAGAGAGCAAGAGAGAGAGAGGGAGGGAGAGAGAGAGAGAGAAGGCAAGAGAGGGGGAGAGAGAGGGGGGAGAGAGGGGGAGATGGAAAGAGCGAGAGGGAGAGAGAGGCTAGGGGGAGAGAGATGGGAAAAGGGAGAGGGGAGAGATAATGGGAGGGGAGAGATGTTAGAGGGGGGGAGGTGTTAGAGGGAAGAGATGTTAGAGGGGAGAGATGGAGAGGGAAGAGAGAGAGAGACATAGGTAGAGAGTGATAGGTAGCGAGAGAGATATAGGTAAAGAGTGAGATAGGTAGAGAGAGATAGGTCTCTACCTAGGATAGGAAGAGAGGGAGAGAGAGAGAAGGAGCGAGGTTCAGATGGTCAGTTCACAGGATGGTGTGAAATCCTGTGTATGTGTGTGTTTGCGTGTGTACTACAGCTTACAAGTGTGTGTGTGTGTGTGTGTACTCACCTAGTTCAGGTTGCGGGGGTCGAGTCCGAGTTCCTGGCCCCGCCTCTTCACTGATCGCTACTAGGTCACTCTCTCTGAACCGTGAGCTTTATCATACCTCTGCTTAAAGCTATGTATGGATCCTGCCTCCACTACATCGCTTCCCAAACTATTCCACTTACTGACTACTCTGTGGCTGAAGAAATACTTCCTAACATCCCTGTGATTCATCTGTGTCTTCAAACTTCCAACTGTGTCCCCTTGTTACTGTGTCCAATCTCTGTCCACCTTGTCAATTCCTCTCAGTATTTTGTATGTCGCTATCATGTCCCCGCTATCTCTCCTGTCCTCCAGTGTCATCAGGTTGATTTCCCTTAACCTCTCCTCGTAGGACATACCTCTTAGCTCTGGGACTAGTCTTGTTGCAAACCTTTGCACTTTCTCTAGTTTATTTACGTGCTTGGCTAGGTGTGGGTTCCAAACTGGTGCCGCATACTCCAATATGGGCCTAACATACACGGTGTACAGGGTCCTGAACGATTCCTTATTAAGATGTTGGAATGCTGTTCTGAGGTTTGCTAGGCGCCCATATGCTGCAGCAGTTATTTGATTGATGACTTCAGGAGATGTGCCTGGTGTTATAATCTCCCCAAGATCTTTTTCCTTGAGTGAGGTTTGTAGTCTCTGGCCCCCTAGACTGTACTCCGTCTGCAGTCTTCTTTGCCCTTCCCCAATCTTCATGACTTTGCACTTGCTGGGATTGAACTCCAGGAGCCAATTGCTGGACCAGGTCTGCAGCCTGTCCAGATCCCTTTGTAGTTCTGCCTGGTCTTCGATCGAGTGAATTCTTCTCATCAACTTCACGTCATCTGCAAACAGGGACACCTCAGAGTCTATTCCTTCCGTCATGTCGTTCACAAATACCAGAAACAGCACTGGTCCTAGGAATGACCCCTGTGGGACCCCGCTGGTCACAGGTGCCCACTTTGACACCTCGCCACATACCATGACTCGCTGCTGTCTTCCTGACAAGTATTCCCTGATCCATCGTAGTGCCTTCCCTGTTATCCCTGCTTGGTCCTCCAGTTTTTGCACAAATCTCTTGTGTGGAACTGTGTCAAACGCCTTCTTGCAGTCCAAGAATATGCAATCCACCCACCCCTCTCTCTCTTGTCTACTGCTGTCACCATGTCATAAAAACTCCAGTAGGTTTGTGACACAGGATTTCCCGTCCCTGAAACCATGTTGGCTGCTGTTGATGAGATCATTCCTTTCTAGGTGTTCCACCACTCTTCTCCTGATAATCTTCTCCATGATTTTGCATACTATACATGTCAGTGACACTGGTCTGTAGTTTAATGCTTCATGTCTGTCTCCTTTTTTAAAGATTGGGACTACATTTGCTGTCTTCCATGCCTCAGGCAATCTCCCTGTTTCGATAGATGTATTGAATATTGTTGTTATGGGTACACATAGCGCCTCTGCTCTCTCTCAATACCTATGGGGAGATGTTATCTGGCCCCATTGCCTTTGAGGTATCTAGCTCACTCAGAAGCCTCTTCACTTCTTCCTTGGTTGTGTGCACTGTGTCCATGGTGGTGTGCCCCACCTCTCCGTCTTTCTGGAGCCCCTTCTGTCTCCTCTGTGAACACTTCTTTGAATCTCTTGTTGAGTTCCTCACATACTTCACGGTCATTTCTTGTGTGTGTGTGTGTGTGTGTGTGTACTCACCTAGTTGTACTCACCTAGTTGAGGTTGCGAGGGTCGAGTCCGAGCTCCTGGCCCCGCCTCTTCACTGATCGCTACTAGGTCACTCTCCCTGAGCCGTGAGCTTTATCATACCTCTGCTTAAAGCTATGTATGGATCCTGCCTCCACTAAATCGCTTCCCAAACTATTCCACTTACTGACTACTCTGTGGCTGAAGAAATACTTCCTAACATCCCTGTATTCATCTGTGTCTTCAACTTTCCAACTGTGTCCCCTTGTTACTGTGTCCAATCTCTGGAACATCCTGTCTTTGTCCACCTTGTCAATTCCTCTCAGTATTTTGTATGTCGTTATCATGTCCCCCCTATCTCTCCTGTCCTCCAGTGTCGTCAGGTTGATTTCCCTTAACCTCTCCTCGTAGGACATACCTCTTAGCTCCGGGACTAGTCTTGTTGCAAACCTTTGCACTTTCTCTAGTTTCTTCACGTGCTTGGCTAGGTGTGGGTTCCAAACTGGTGCCGCATACTCCAATATGGGCCTAACATACACGGTGTACAGGGTCCTGATGATTCCTTATTAAGATGTCGGAATGCTGTTCTGAGTGTTTGCTAGGCGCCCATTTTGCTGCAGCAGTTATTTGGTTGATGTGCCTTCAGGAGAATGTCCCCGGGTGTTATACTCACCCCAAGATCTTTTCCTTGAGTGAGGTTTGTAGTCTCTGACCCCCTAGACTGTACTCCGTCTGCGCCTTCTTTGCCCTTCCCCAATCTTCATGACTTTGCACTTGCTGGATTGAACTCCAGGAGCCAATTGCTGGACCAGGTCTGCAGCCTGTCCAGATCCCTTTGTAGTTCTGCCTGGTCTTCGATCGAGTGTATTCTTCTCATCAACTTCACGTCATCTGCAAACAGCGACCCCCTCAGAGTCTATTCCTTCCGTCATGTCGTTCACAAATACCAGAAACAGCACTGGCCTAGGACTGACCCCTGCGGGACCCCGCTGGTCACAGGTGCCCACTCTGACACCTCGCCACGTACCAAAGACTCGCTGCTGTCTTAAAAACATAAGAACGAGGAACACTGCAGAAGGCCTACTGGCCCATGCGAGGCAGGTCCAAGTCCCTACCGCTTAAAACCAATGCACCCAACCTAGTCAGGTCAGGTCACATTGACTTAAGGGAGGAACACGGCAACCGACCCCGTTAGCACAACTATCAGGTCCAACTCACACCCACCCACATCTACTCATGTATTTATCCAACCTATTTTTAAAGCTACACAACGTTCTGGCCTCTTAAACGGTACTTGGGAGTTTGTTCCACCATCCCCAACTCTATTACCAAACCAGTACTTTCCTATATCCCTCCTGAAACGAATTTTTCCAACTTAAAAACCATGCTGCGAGTCCCGTCTAGGCTAGATATTTTCAGCACACTATTTACATCCCCTTTATTTATTCCTGTCTTCCACTTATAAACCTCAATCATATCCCCCCTAATTCTACGTCTTTCTAGAGAGTGCAGTTTCAGGGCCCTTAGTCTATCCTCATAGGGAAGGTTTCTGATACATGGGATCATCTTTGTCATCCTCCTTGTACATTTTCCCAGAGAATTTAATCCATCTGTAATACGTGACCAAAACTGTGCAGCATAATCTTAAATGAGGCCTAACCAGAGGATGTATAGAGTTGAAGAACAACCTGAGGACTCCTATTATTTATTGCTCTTGATATGAAGCCAAGGATTCTATTAGCTTTATTGCGAACACTTATGCACTGTTGTCTTGGTTTCAAGATTACTGAACCAGAACTCCTAAAACTTTTTCGCAAAACCCGTAATATTAGATCTAGCATTAATTTAGTTTATATTGGCTGGTATTGGTCCTGTCCAACATTTAGAACTTTGCTTTGTCATATTAAACTGCATCTGCCACTTCTCCGACCACTCATCAGTCTATATCAGATCTTCCTGTAGTGCTCGAATTCCCTCGTCAGAATGAATTCGACGCCTATTTTGGTGTCATCGGCAAACTTGCCGATGTCGCGCTTTAGCCCCATCTATGTCGTTTATGTAGAATGTAACAGCAGGGCCCAACACCTGACCCCCTGTGAACACCGCATCGTGACGCTTTTCCTCCTCCGCCACTCTGATTACTCCCCATTTTGCAAACTCTCTGCTGCCTAATTTGTCAACCATTTGCCTCTATCCTGGAAAAAATTTCTTCCTCCTATTCCATGTGGCTTTAATTTTCCTCAATAGTCTCAGATGTTGGACCCCTGGTCCAAATAGCCTTACTGAATTCAATCCATATACACATATCATATTCATTACCATGATCTACCTCCTCAAATACCTTAGTGAAAATAGTTAATAAATTTCGTAAGGCAGGAACGCCCCTTTGTAAAACCATGCTGAGATTCGTTGATTAATTATGCTTTTCAAGGCCTTACAACTGCCTCGGCAATTATTGATTCCATAAATTTCCCACCTATGGAGGTTAGCTTATTGGTCTATATTTGCGAAGCTAAGGACCTTGTCCACCTGTTTTTGAAAATAGGTATCACATTTTGCCATTTTCCACTATACTGGCACATGCCAGTCTGGGTATTGATAATGTTGAAAAGATTAGCCAAAGGTGTGGCTAACTCCTCTTTACATTCCTTTAGAACCCTTGCATACAGTTCATCAGGGCCTGGGGATTTTGTAGGTTTTAATTTATCTTTTGCCTAAGGTACCAGTCTCTTGTGTCCCTAATAGTGCACAGTTTTATTAACGTCCTGGTTCTACATAAAATTTTCATTAACTGGAATATCGCTGGTATCCTCCTGAGTAAAAACTGAGAGGAAGTATGTGTTTAAAAATTCTACACAGTTCCTTATCACTGTCAGTGAGCTGACCCGAGGACTTTTGGTGGCCCTATCTTGTCCCTGATCTTACTTCTGTATACTAAAAGAATCCTTTTGGGTTAGTCTTCGATTCTCTTGCAACTTTAAACCTCATAATCTCTTTTTTGGGCTTGTTCTAAATTCCCTTTTTTTATTTCTCTCTTTAACTGAATATATCGATTCTTAATTCCCCTCTCCATCTTTGATTTGCCTATATGCCCTCTTTGAACCATATCAGATATTTTTAATCTATGTCATCCATTTAGGATCATTTTTGGTTTGATCTGATTTCCCTATTTGGAACATAATTTGACTGAGCACTAGAACTAGCCCTGGAAAGCATCCATATCGCAACCATCATCCACCTACCTGACCCCTAGTCATGTCATTCCAATCATACCACTAAGTTAATTTTCGTCCTAATGAAATTCTGCCAAGCGAAAGTCAGGACGGAGACTTGATTGCCATTATTAGGGAATTCCAAGATATGTTTAAAACTGAGTGATTTGATCACTCCTCCCCAAGCTCATCATTACCTCAAGATTATTAATTAGTGTTTCCCAACTGGCAAGAACCAAGTCAAGGAGGTTATTTCCCCTTAGTTGGCATCTGTCTCACCTAAACGTTTTCAAAACATTCCAGGATCTATCAAGAAAGTCACTCCGACCACTAAATTCCCTGTCAAATTGGCTCCATCAATACTGTCTATAGTTGAAATCTCCCATTAGCACAACATTTTTCGTATGTAGATGCCTTACGAATTTTCGTCCCATAGAGTTTACTGCACTCCCTAATCAAGATTGGGGCCCTGAAATCACACCCAAAATTATTTTTTTCTCGGACCCTCGAGAAGCTGTACCAAACAGATTCCATGCTACGCTTCTACTTAATATCTTGTCTATCACAACAATTTAAATTGTCCTCTGACAACCATCTCTACTCCCACCACCTTTCCTGTTGACCCTGTCAGTGGTGAATAATTTATAGCCTTGTAATTGACATTCAGAGGGCATCTCTCTATCTTTCAGATTGAGCCAGGTCTCTGTTATAGCAATAATATCTATGTTTCCTGCACTGCAATAATCTAGCTCATCTACCTTAATTCTAACACTCCTGGCATAAGTATAGTAAACCTTAAGGGAGCTAGTCCCTTGCTGCCCTCTGCTGTCCCCCCTTTGTTGCTGACCTGTTTTCTATTGTCTTTATTTATAACTTTCATGCTGAATGCCTTTTATACATTTACTGTTTCCAACCCTAGTGTTGCAACCTGCTGTTTCCCACACACACCCATACCTGCTATCTTCCATCAGTTTAAAATACATAGGCATTTCACCAATGGCCTTCTCAATCGATTCTGCAAGTGCTACCAACCCTGCCCCAAAGAGATAACCCCATCCCTTGCATACATATAATGTTTTGGCCATAAAGTTTTCCAGTTGTCATGAATGGGATTGAGTTCCTTGCAGTATTGTCTAGCCAGCAATTACACCAATTGCGCCTATGACAACCATTCATTTCCTACTCCCCCTTGTCTAGGCAAGATGCTACATATTATTGGGATCCCTCCCTTATGACTTATGAAATCAATATCTGACACTGTACTTATCTAGCACTCTTCACTCCTACCCTTCCCATATCATTTCCACCAGCACAGATTCTGAGACAGATAATGGCTTTGTTTCCCATTACCTACAAGATATTATCCAGTTGTTGACAAATGTTCCCCAACAACCACTCCATGGGGAAGCACACTCTATCTCTCATCTTCTTATTCTATTACAAAAAGCTACGATCAACATATCGTACTGAGAGTCAACAACCACAGAATGCCGCTTACCTCATTAGCAGGGCAGTAGTACACTTACCGTTCACTGGCCACTGAAGTACATTCATGCCTGGATAACAGAGAAGGCTATTTCCACCTTCAGATCTGCACTCTTAACTTTCCTTACTCCGATGCGCCTACCCATTACTGTGACAACACGCCACTTGTAGACAGGTGCTGGCTGGCACCTCACTGCTGGTAGCCGTTTGTCCACCCCACCTACAGCCTCCTCACAGTAGAGAGACAGACTGCCACCTCACTGCTAGAAGCCTCATTCCCTACATCTCCAACCACACTCACACTCTCTCCAGGCCCATTGAGGAGGACCTTCAGCCTCCTAATCTCCTCCTGGAGAAGCAAGACCTCCTCCCTTCAACTCCTCCAACCTCAGCTTTTAAAACACTGTAGAAGCAAGCCATGCTTTGTAACCGTCCAACTAATCCCCAAGCAGCTCAGGGTCCCTGTCTTCCGACAAGTATTCCCTGATCCATAAAGTGCCTTCCCTGTTATCCCTGCGTGGTCCTCCAGTTTTGTTGCAAGCCAATCTCTTGTTGAACGTGGTCAAACGCCTTCTTCTTCTTGCTGTTGTAGTGAGTGTGTTGTGTGTGTGTGGTGTGTGGTGTGGTGTGTGTGTGTATGTATGGTAATGTGTGTGGGTGTCTTGGTGTATGTGTTGTGTGATGTGTGTGTGTGTGTGTGTGTGTGGTGTGTGTGTGTGTGTGTGTGTGTGTTTAGTGTGTGTATGTGTCTGTGTGTGTGTGCCCCACACATCTAAGGTATTCATACTGCTAATAAATACCGATAGATACCAGTAATTCTAAGCTTACCAATACTTGTAACACTTATCGATTCTACTTATAAAATTCAGAAAGTAGCTAGGTTGTAAAATTTAGCTTGTCACAGCTTAAGTGTCTGACGTTATCCTTCACTACTGCTGTGTGCGTGTGTGTGTGTGTGTGTGTGTGTGTGTGTGTGTGTGCGCGTCCCCACTTCTAAGTATTCATACTGCTAATAAATACCGGTAGATACCAGTAATTCTAAGCTTACCAATACTTGTAACACTTATCGATTCTACTTCTAAAATTCAGAAAGTAGCTAGGCTTTAAAATTTAGCTTGTCTCAGCTTAAGTGTCTGACGTTATTCCTCACTACCGCTTTTCTCCTTTCACTCTCGTCTATGCTATTTCTACTCTAATTCTGGTAATGGCTTGCAGGAGTGAGTGACCAGTATCTAACAGTGATGCAGGACCAGAACTCAACCTTGCAAAATGCAACCTCAACAGGTGAATACTTGCGCTGACAGCGGTGTGATGACAAGTTGCCAGATGCTGATGATGTAGTCCTCGTACATAGGCCTTCTATCACTATTTTGTAACTCCTTCACCCGTGATGTTTATAACCATATATGCTCATGCATCCCGTGTTCCTCAAGTGATTTCACTTTTCACTTATTACAGAATACACTTCACATTTGGTGTTACACTTTATATGTATAATGGCATACAAACTGTTGTGACGTCACTGCTTCAGCAGGCCTACTGCCACCTTCCCTTGTTGTATATTTTATTTTTTCTTTCTCCTTTTGCTTATTAACTTTTTCACTCTCACATTATGATGCCCCACATTTCACTTGTTAACCAAACGTTGGTAATTCTTGATCACCCGTTTCCACACTCACTTTGATCTTTTTATGTTTGTATCTGTGTGGCAACAGTGCTTAGTAGATAGACAACGGTTTGGCACTTTAAAAAAAAAATACTGAATTCAGGTTTCCTCTCGAATTTTTTTCAACTAATAACTATAGTTATCATTCGTAGGTTTGTTCCCTGACTTTGTCACTACCACTGATTACTGCTAGCGGTTATTGCATGCCTCAAAAACACAAAGGTTCTCGGAGCCTTGTGCACCCACGTCTGCACCCACCATGTGTGTGTGTGTATGTGTGTAGATCCGGCGGCCTGCTATCTTCCACTAACCTAAACCTCGGCCAGCACCTCCTCCATCAATCTAATTAAACTAACATCTCCAAGGTAAGTGTAAATATAAAAGTGTAAGCATAAAAGTAAATATATTAACCCTTTCGGGGTCGACAGGCCCTCTCAGACACTCGTTCTCAGGGTCGCCCAAATTTCAAGAAAAAATTATTTTATCCTATGAAAAGATAGAGAATCTTTTCCCGATCATAATGACACCAAAAGTATGAAATTTTATGGAAAACTTAAGGAATTATGCTCTCGCGAAGTTAGCGGTCTCGACGATGTTTACACATCGGCGATTTTGCCCACTTTGAGCCCTATTTTCGGCCGATTCCAGTGTACTAGTTGATAAAAATCATAACTATTTCGCTAAACTCCACTTTTTTCATCGAATGAGTACAAGAAACCACCCATTTACCGATTTCAACTATCCAATACAGTGGTCAGAATTTAACAATTTTGCCAATTTCACACAAATTTCAAAAGATGCCAATTTCCGAATAGGGTCCAGAATTAACAAGAAAGACATTCCTGGCACTAAAATAACATTTCCTCTGTTCATTAGTTACGTCCCCATGCCCCTCTTTCATTCTTTTGCTTTCCTCTTTGAATTTTTATTCTCACAAAAAAAATAGATTTACTGTTATGCAGACTACTGCATTAGTGTAGAAATGGTATAAATAATATCAGTGCACTTGTGAAAGAATATTAGACTCACCAGTTGACGTGTATTGGACGCATAGCATGATTTGTTTAATTTTGAACTTCGGTAAAAATCGAACATTTCTGCTAATTTGAGCTCAATTTTAAGGTACTTTTCATTGTAAAACCAGTCAAAATCATCACAGTTTCTGTAATATGTCTTCCATTCTATAAAATGAGACCAGGAAAACTAGAATACAACAATAAATACCTTACGAAAATACAGTGCAAAGTCACTGTTGTAATCCAAAAACAAGGTCAAAGTTTTTTTTTCTCATTACACACTGTGTGCTGCAGGATTTTTTTATACCATGCACTCTGACCACATAGACCCATTCTTTCATATGTAGGCCTACCAGCTTTCTCTCATTAGATTTGAGGGCGCTAGAATTTAGGCGTACTAGTACGTCAAAAACCCTGGTGCGTAAGCCGTTCTAGTATGGCCGAAACCCTGAAAGGGTTAAGTGTAAATATAAAAGGACCCCAATGGAAATACGTAAGTCGCTCTGTATTGGGTTATCCTAGGTTGTTTACACATATGCTGCTATGTATGATAATCTATGTAACTGTATTTGTGTATTACCTGGAGTTTACCTGGAGAGAGTTCCGGAGGTCAACACCCCCGCAGTCCGGTCTGTGACCAGGCCTCCTGGTGGATCAGAGCCTGATCAACCAGGCTGTTACTGTTGGCTGCACGCAAACCAATGTACGAGCCACAGCCCGGCTGACCAGGAACCGACTTTAGGTGCTTGTCCAGTGCCAGCTGGAAGGCAGTTGAACAGTCTCGGGCCCCTGACACTTAATGTATGGTCTCTTAACGTGCTAGTGACACCCCTGCTTTTCATTGGGGGGATGTTGCATCGTCTGCCAAGTCTTTTGCTTTCGAAGTGAGTGATTTTCGTGTGCAAGTTCGGTACTAGTCCCTCTAGGATTTTCCAGGTGTATATAATCATGTATCTCTCCTGCCTGCATTCCAGGGAATACAGGTTCAGGAACATCAAGCGCTCCCAGTAATTGAGGTGTTTTATCTCCGTTATGCGCGCTGTGAAGGTTCTCTGTACATTTTCTAGGTCAGCAATTTCACCTGCCTTGAAAGGTGCTGTTAGTGTGCAGCAATATTCCAGCCTAGATAAAACAAGTGACCTGAAGAGTGTCATCATGGTCTTGGCATCCCTAGTTTTGAAGGTTCTCATTATCCATCCTGTCATTTTTCTAGCAGATGCGATTGATACAATGTTATGGTCCTTGAAGGTGAGATCCTTCGACAATATCACTCCCAGGACTTTGACGTTGGTGTTTCGCTCTATTTTGTGGCCAGAATTTGTTTTGTACTCTGATGAAGATTTAATTTCCTCGTGTTTGCCATATCTGAGTAATTTAAATTTCTCATTGTTAAACTTCATATTGTTTTCTGCAGCCCACTGAAAGATTTGGTTGATGTCTGCCTGGAGCCTTGCAGTGTCTGCAATGGAAGACATCCTTGTCTATGTCAGATATGAGGATCAGGAACAAGATGGGAGGAAGTACTGTGCCTTGTGGAACAGAGCTTTTCACCGTAGCTGCCTCGGACTTTACTCTGTTGACTACTACTCTCTGTGTTCTGTTAGTGAGGAAATTATAGATCCATCGACCGACTTTTCCCGTTATTCCTTTAGCACGCATTTTGTGCGCTATTACACCATGATCACACTTATCGAAGGCTTTTGCAAAGTCTGTATATATTACATCTGCATTCTTTTTGTCTTCTAGTGCATCTAGGACCTTGTAATAGGAGCGACCTGTTCTAAGCCCATGTTGCCCTGGGTTGTGTAATTGATGGGTTTCTAGATGGGTGGTGATCTTGCTTCTTAGGACCCTTTCAAAGATTTTTATGATATGGGATGTTAGTGCTATCGGTCTGTAGTTCTTTGCTGTTGCTTTACTGCCTCCTTTGTGGAGTGGGGCTATGTCTGTTGTTTTTAGTAACTTGTCCATGCTCCCTCTCCATAGGATGGTAAAAGCTCATGATAGGGGCTTCTTGCAGTTCTTGATGAACACGGAGTTCCATGAGTCTGGCCCTGGGGCAGAGTGCATGGGCATGTCATTTATCGCCTGTTCGAAGTCATTTTGCATCAGGATAACATCAGATAGGCTTGTGTTAACCAAATTCTGTGGCTCTCTCATAAAAAATTCATTTTGATCTTCGACTCTCAGTCTTGTTAGCGGCTTGCTAAAAACTGAGTCATATTGGGACTTGAGTAGCTCACTCATTTCCTTGCTGTCATCTGTGTAGGACCCATCTTGTTTAAATAGAGGCCCAATACTGGACGTTGTTCTCGACTTTGATTTGGCATAGGAGAAGAAATACTTTGGGTTTCTTTCGATTTCATTTATGGCTTTTAGTTCTTCCCGCGATTCCTGATTCCTATAAGATTCCTTTAGCTTAAGTTCGATGCTTGCTATTTCTCTGACCAGTGTCTCCCTACGACTTTCAGACATATTAACCTCTTTTAGCCTCTCTGTTATTCTTTTCCGTCGCCTGTAATGGGAGTGCCTGTCCCTTTCTATTTTACATCTACTCCTCCTTTTTCTTAGAGGAATAAGCCTTGTGCATACATCGAGCGCCACTGAGTTAATCTGTTCTAGGCGTAAGTTGGGGTCTGTGTTGCTTAGTATATCTTCCCAGCTTATATCAGTTAGGATTTGGTTTACTTCGTCCCACTTTATGTTTTTGTTATTGAAGTTGAATTTGGTGAATGCTCCCTCGTGACTAATCTCATTATGTCGGTCTGGGGCTCCGCGCATACATGTCTGAACCTCAATTATGTTGTGATCTGAGTATATTGTTTTTGATATGGTGACATTTCGTATCAGATCATCATTGTTAGTGAAGATGAGGTCTAGTGTATTTTCCAGTCTAGTAGGCTCTATTATTTGCTGGTTTAAATTGAATTTTGTGCAGAGATTTAAAAGCTTGTGTGAGTGTGAGTTTTCATCAGAGGTGCCTCCTGGTGTTATTACTGCAACAATATTATTTGCTATATTCCTCCATTTTAGGTGCCTTAAGTTGAAATCCCCCAGGAGCAAGATGTTGGGTGCAGGAGCTCTCAGATTTTCCAGACAGTGGTCAATTTTTAACAGCTGTTCCTGGAATTGCTGGGATGTTGCATCCGGAGGCTTGTAGACTACCACAATGACTAGGTTTTGGCTCTCGATCTTTACTGCTAAAACTTCCACTACATCATTTGAGGCATTCAGCAGTTCTGTGCCCACAAGTGACTCTGCAATGTACAGGCCAACCCCCTCCTTTTGCCTGTTCACTCTGTTGCATCTGTATAGGTTGTAACCTGGGATCTATATTTCGTTGTCCAAGTGATCCTTTATGTGGGTCTCAGTGAAAGCCGCGAACATTGCCTTTGCCTCTGCAAGCAGTCCACGGATGAAAGGTATTTTGTTTTTTGTTGCTGGCTTTTGATCCTGTATATTTGCAAAGAAGAATGTCATCGGACTGGTGGTATTGTTGGTACTGGGGGGATTTTTTTCCGGCATTAGTATCTGTATCTGTTGGTTTGGAGTGGAGGCCATCGACTGTGGTTCCACTGCAGGAATGACTGGATTTGGTGTACGATTTCTGCCATTTCCTGCCAGTTTTTTTTTCCTTCCTGGCACTAAAAAACCTCTCCCTCTTGAGTGGCTGTGGCTACCCAGGTTTTCCCATGGCCTGGATGTTTTGTATCTTTTTGTCCCCTTTAGATGGTGTGCCTGGCCATTTAAGTTATAGCACAGTCTTTCCTGTACTGAAGAGGGACACATTTCAGGGTGAAAAATCTTACAGGACTGGAGTTTGCATTTTCCTGTTGTCATATGGGCACGGCATTTTCTAGGGTGGTTATAGTTGCACGTCCCATCTGTTTTTCCAGATTTCCCATGCCTGCAGATACCAAGTGCATAGTATGTGCACAGGCTTGGTTTCCGTTTGCCTTGGGTTTCTGTGACTGTATTCCCTGTTAGTGCATGTTTACCTGTCTTATTCCTATCCTCCCTAGCACCAACAAAGGAGCTCCCACCAGTTGTTTTTGGTAATATATCCTCACTATTGCTAGTGGAGTCCTCTTGTTTGCTATTTCCTGTGGTATTTCTAGTTTGCATTATTGGTTTTATCTTATCTTTGACTACACTTGATTCCCCACTACGGCTCCTGTCTCCCATGAGGTCATTTATATGTATTCCATCCTGCGTACAATTCCCGACTACCTGGACAAAATCTCCAGCTTCACCATTACTGAATAAACCTGAATAAACTTACTTATTTATAAATTAAAATGTAAATATTTCATATTTATAAATTAAAATTTAAATATTTCTTATTTGTAAATCAAATTGTAAATATTTATAAATTACATACAATGTTTCAGTGTGATGATGGTGATAGCAAAATCTTAGACTGTCACCAACATGGCTTCTCTCTGTGGCGGCCCTTAACCCTTTCAGGGTTGGCAGGCCCTCTCCTAAACTTGTTCTCAGGTTGGAAATTTTTTCGAAAAAAAAAAAAAAAAATTCTTACAAAATGATAATCTTTTCCTGATCATAATGACACCAAAAGTATGAAATTTGATTGAAAACTTACGGAATTATGCTCTTGCGAATTTAGTGGATTTGACGATGTTTACGGTAAACAAGACAGACATTCATGGCACTAAAATAAAAAAATTTTCTGTTCATTAGTCATGTCCCCAGGCCTCTCTTACATTTCTTTTGCTTTCCACTTTGAATTTTTATTTTGTTATTTATTAACACACTGGCCGATTCCCACCAAGGCAGGGTAGCCCGAAAAAGAAAAACTTTCACCATCATTCACTCCATCACTGTCTTGCCAGAAGGGTGCTTTACACTACAGTTTTTAAACTGCAACATTAACACCCCTCCTTCAGAGTGCAGGTGTCGTGGGGTTCGAAAGGAGATAACGAGGGTTGAAGATATACGCACTTGGTAGATAAGACACATAGGCAACATTCAGGCAACTTTATTTCCAAACGTTTCGCCTACACAGTAGGCTTCTTCAGTTGAGTACAGAAAGTAGGCGGGAGCAGTAGAGATGTGAAGACGATGTAATCAGTCCATCACCCTTGAAGTCGTAGATTTGAGGTTGTCAGTCCCTCAGCCTGGAGAAGTTCTTTTCCAAAGTCTGGAACTAACTGAAGATCAAGCGACAGTGTGAGACTTAAATACTGTCGGAAGGAGATGTGCATAGTAGTAGTAGTGAGAATGTAGCCACTGAGAGGTCATGTCCCTCTCAGATCAAACAGTTCTCACTTGAAAAAGTTGCCCAAATCAAATCTACGACTTCAAGGGTGAACTGATTACATCGTCTTCACATCTCTACTGCTCCTGCCTACTTTCTGTACTCGACTGAAGAAGCCTACTGTGTAGGCGAAATGTTTCGAAATAAAGTTGCCTAAATGTTGCCTGTGTGTCTTATCTACCAACCTGTCAGTATTGTATTCCATTTGATAATCAGTCTGTCAGACACTGCAACACAATGGCATCTTGGTACAAAAGAGAAAACACCTTGGACAACTTTTTCAAGTGAGAACTGTTTGATCTGAGAGGGACATGACCTCTCAGTGGCTACATTCTCACTACTACTACTCTGCACCTCTCCTTCCGACAATAGTTAAGTCTCACACTGTCGCTTGATCTTCAGTTAATTCCAGACTTTGGAACAGAACTTCTCCAGGCTGAGGGACTGACAACCTCAAATCTACAACTTCGAGGGTGATGGACTGATTACATCATCTTCACATCTCTACTGCTCACGCCTACTTTCTGTACTCGGCTGAAGAAGCCTACTGTGTAGGCGAAACGTTTCGAAATAAAGTTGCCTAAATGTTGCCTATGTGTCTTATCTACCATCCTGTCAGCATTGTATACCATTTGATAATCATATACACACTTGTTGGATGGTAACAATATATTGCAGAATGTGAGAAAGGGGAGCCCAACCTTCCGGGTGTTGCCTGGTAGACCTATGCGTGGACTGAGAGCGAGGTTGCGCATCCCACTCATGCCGTATCCCGTAACATCATACAGTCACTAGGCCTAGTAAGGGATCGTATATATAAAACATATGGATGGTACTATGATACTCAGATAAGCTATACAACACATGTAAGGGGATCAGCAACTATGCTGACAGCTTGGTCATGTTACGTATGTCGTTTCGACATACAATACTACACTATAGGCTGAACAGGCAGGTGGCTCTGGGCTGATTCTATACAATAACAAAGACATATGTAACTTGGAACTAATGGATGGTATCATAATTGATGTTAACATAATGGGTTTTAACATAATGAGTTTTAACATAATGCATTACAATTATAAGAACAAATCATGGTATAATATAAGATGGAATTGATTGATCAATCTGTATTCATGCACTCTACGGATTCTGAGGAAGAATAAATATATATACAAGTTGAAAGTAATTAACAGTAAGCAAATCTGGTGCACACAGATCATTACTGTTAAATTCTCAGAATTCGGAGGGAACGTGAACACGAAAAAAAAAATTCTGAAAATTGATCAGCTGATAAAACACAGAGTTGAGAACTTCATTCATCTTGGACATCTAATTATACAGACTATATGCATTTAAACCCAACTCTGCGAAGGTGAGATTTACATATGCAGAATGGTTATCATCTTTGGGTGGATCGAATTCTTCTGCAATGGCTAACACATGCCTTGACTGAGGACGATCTGAATGAGTATCTACAAAAAATACAGCTACTTTCACTAGTGACTGGAATTACTAACTGGTATGCTCTTCTGCTTGGAGTACTCAACTCGGCTGTTCGATACAGTAATTCTTGGCTCATTACAAAGTCACTAATGGGTGCTGGTGGCTTCACAGTTAGAATAAGATCTTCCTGAAGCAGGAATCGAATCACACCAGACCACATGGGATCTGTTCTTTCTTACTGGAGGAATGAACAAACTCGGTGGAGTGGATGACTCTCCCCAGTTGAAAAAAATAACGCTATAGCATGCAATATGAGCAAGGGAGAATGGATCTACTATCTCTCACTGCAAGTACAGGGGAAAAGAAATGAACATGGTCAACAATACAGATATTCAGTCTGAGTCACACAGTGACACGAGGTATCAACTATAATGAAACTTCACTTACAAACGTTAACAACATGTGAAAGTTACTCGAGAAATAACTTTTTACAATGCAAGGATTACTGTCAACGAGGATGGCATCACCATCTGGAACACAAGGGACAACAACAACACTCTAGTACACTAGCCACAGAAACGTCTTTCTGCAATGGCTTGTGACATCAGCAAGAGATGGCATAACTCATTGCAAGTAAAGTTCTTCTCAAAGCGTCCCCTGGGAAGGAACGAATACTTGAATAAGTCGCCATCGCAAGGATAGTAGTCTCAGCACCCAGGGTTGTCTGAGGTTCCTCTGAAACCCAAGGTAGCTGTACACTATCCTGCGTGCACGGTATTGTGGCTGGATTCAAGACAGGAGTGACAGTCATACTAGTGCCTGACCGCTCGGCTACGTTAATAAGTAATGAACGAATCTATAAGAGCTTAATCTGAACTTCACATTTCGCAGCACTTTAACAAATCTCAGATACAAGCTGTGAGAAACACATTGTCTAGCTAGGTACTGTCTTTCAGTCAGTAAGGGAATATTGGTACTGTGGACTGATTCATATTGACTTTGACTGGCATGATACACTAAGTAAGTGAACAAAAGTGACTGGGACAACTCAGGGAACTTACTCAAGGACATAAAGGCAAAAAAAAAAAAAAAATAGAATGACACAATAAGCTTAAATGGGAAGAAAATGCTTAACTAATCTGCATAGGGAGGCCAAGCCCATGATGACACTCTTCAGGTCACTTGTTCTATCTAGACTGGAATATTGCTGCACACTAACAGCACCTCAAGGCAGGTGAAATTGCTGACCTAGAAAATGTACAGAGAACCTTCACAGCACGCATAACAGAGATAAAACACCTCAATTACTGGGAGCACTTGTGGTTCCTGAACCTGTATTCCCTGGAACGCAGGAGGGAGAGATACATGATTATATACACCTGGAAAATCCTAGAGGGACTAGTACCGAACTTACACACGAAAATCACTCACTACGAAAGCAAAGACTTGGCGAGACGACGATGCAACGATCCCCCCAAATGAAAAGCAGGGTGTCACTAGCACGTTAAGAGACCATACAAAAAGTGTCAGGGCCTGAACGTTCCAACTGCCTCCCAGCACACATAAGGGGGATTACCAACAGACCCCTGGCAGACTTTCAAGCTGCACTGGACAAGCACCTAAGTTGGTTTCCTGAACAGCCGGCTGTGGCTCGTACGTTAGTGTATATGTGTGCAGCAGCAGTAAACAGCCTGGTTGCTCAGCCTCTGATCCCACCAGGAGGCCGGGTCACAAACCGGGCCGTGGGGGCGTTGACCCCCGGAAGTCTTCCTGTAAACTCCAGGTAATGAAAGGAAAAAAAAATTAAGTCCACACCACTGTAAGCAAGGAGAACTCACATGAAAATAAATAAAATTACTCGACTGGATAAGCAACCCTTTTGAAAATCAAAGAGGAATTGTATCTTACTCCAAATCCAATTTACTCAAATTAACTTTAAATTGAATTAATGCACAGTGAGTTGTCTTTATTCTCAATTCAATAAGGAAATTCAGCAATAAATGATAAATCAATCAAAAATGTTACAATGGAAACAATGAAGCTTGTGCAAAATTAAAACAAACTGGGAAAACAATTCACTAAAAAGAAAATTGATGCTGGTGAGGGGCTCTTGATCTAGGAATATGGATCTGTGCTCCGGTTCACTGATTTAAACCTGAATACCTTCCTCTCCCCACATGTGGCTGTATAAAATCCTAAATCCAATGGGTTTAGCGCTTCCTTGTGATCATAATAAAAAGAAAAAATGACACACAAAGAACAAAATATTACGCACAGAACAGAGCATATGAAACTGCACTGAAACTAAACTGTAGCAATATAGCAAATAACAATTACTAATCAAAGGTACTGCACAACACTACATAACATTTCTGAAAGAAAAAAAAAGAAATGGCACACAATGTAGACAAAAATTATTTGGAAAATGAGTCAATGTTTCAATAAAACAAAAAAATATATTAACAAAATCCGTTTACAAAAGCAACAAAAACAATATCAAAATGAACTGATTGAACACTTTAACTCTTATTTGCAGCTTAAACAACACCTACTGAAACAAGCAAAGAATGAATTTACTTTAAAAGAAAGAACTTAAAAATTGCCACTAAGAGTGCATTTGTTCACTGGCAATATGAAAATAAATAGAGGAAAATGCATGTCCAACCCATATACAACAGGAAAATGCAAACTCCCTTCCTGTAAGCCTTTTTCATACCCTGAGCTGTATAGCCCTTTGTGGCTTAAGCGCTTCTTTTTGATTATAATAATAATAATAATTTTACAACCCTGAAATGTGTACTCTTCAGTACAGGAAAGACTGGTGCTATAACTTAAATTGCGCCAGGCACACCATCTAAAGAGGACAAAATATACAAAACATCCAGCCAGGGAAAACCTGGGTACCACAGCCACTCAAGAGGGAGAGGTTTTTAGTGCTGGGAAGGAAAAAAAACTGCAGATCTTCGTACACCAAATCATCATTCCTGGAGTGGAAACCACAGTCAATGCCTCCCACTCAAAACCCAACAGATACAGACACTAATGCCGGAAAAAAAAAAAAATCCCCCCCCCCCCCCGTACCAACAATACCACACCAGTCCTGATGACAATCTTCTTTGCAAACAAACAGTCTAAAAGCCCGGCAACAAACAACAAAAAAACCTTTCATCGTGGACTGCATGCAGATAAAAGGCAAATGTTCGCCCGCATTCACGGAGACCCAAGTAAAGGATCACTTGGACAATGAAATATGGATCCCAGGTTACAACCTATACAGATGTGACAGAGTTGAACCGCAAAAGGAGGAGGGGTTGGCCTGTACATTGCAGAGTCACGTTTTGCACAGAACTGCTTAATGCTCAAATGATGTTTATACCTGGATTTTACCTGGAGAGAGTTTCGGGGTCAACGCCCCCCCGGCCCGGTCTGTGACCAGGCCACCTGGGTGGAATCAGCGCCTGATCAACCAGGCTTTGCTGCTGGCTTGCACGCAAACCAACGAACGAGCCACAGCCCGGCTGATCAGGAACTGACTTAAGGTTCTTGTCCAGTGCCAGCTTGAAGACTGCCCAGGGGTCTGGTTGGTAATCCCCCTTATGTTGTGCTGGGAGCCGTTGAACAGTCTCGGGCCCCTGACACTATTGTATGGTCTCTTAACTGCTAGTGACAAACACCCCTGCTTTGCATTGGGGGGATGGTGCATCGTCTGCCAAGTCTTTTGATTTCGTACGAGTGATTTTTACGTGTGCAAGTTCGGTACTAGTCCCTCTAGGATTTTCCAGGTGTATATAAACATGTATCTCTCCTCCAGTGTTCCAGGGAATACAGGTTTTAGAAAAACCTAAGCGCTCCAGTAATGAGGTGTTTTTATCTCCGTTTATGCGCGCCGTGAAAAGTTCTCTGTACATTTTCCTAGGTCGGCAATTTCCACCTGCCTTTGAAAGGGCTTGTTTAGAGTAGCAGCAATTTTCCGCCTAGATAGAACAAGTGACCTGAAGAGTTTCATCCTGGGCTTGGCCTCCCTAGTTTTGAGGTTTCTCATTTATCCATCCTGTCATTTTCTCTAGCAGATGATGCGATTGATACAATGTTATGGTCCTTGAAGGTGAGATCCTCCGACATAATCACTCCCAGGTCTTATGAACACGTTGGTGTTTTCGCTCTACTTTTCGTGCCAGAATATGTTTTGTACTCTGATAAGATTTAATTTCACATGTTACCATATCTGAGTAATTGAAATTTCTCCATCGTGAACTTCATATTGTTTTCTGCAGCCCACTGAAAGATTTGGTTGATGCCGCACTGGACCTGCAGTGTCTGCAATGGAAGACACTGTCATGCAGATTCCGGGTGTCATCTGCAAAGGGAAGACACGGTGCTTGGCTGACCATCCTTGACTATGTCGGATATGAGGATGAGGAACAAATGGGAGCTAGTACTGTGCCTTGTGTAACAGAGCTTTTCCCGTAGCTGCCTCGACTTTACTCTGTTTGACGACGACTCTCTGTGTTCTGTTATGAGGAAATTATAGATCCATCGCCCGACTTTTCTGTATTCCTTTAGCGAGCATTTTGTGCGCTATTACGCCATGGTCACACTATGGTTCGAAGGCTTTTGCAAAGTCCTGTATATATTACATCTGCATCTTTTTGTCTCATGCATTTAGACCTGTCGTAGTGATCCAGTAGTAGAGACAGATCGACCTGGTCCCTAAACCCATGTTGGCCCAGGGTTGTGTAACTGATGGTGGAATTTTAGCAGTAAAGGTTGTTGGTTAGGGGTCTTGATTTAGGGAATTGGATCTGTGCCCCAGTTTTCCGATTAAGCCCTGAAATGCCTTCCACATCCCCCCCCCAGGCCTGTATAATCCTATGGGGTTTTTAAGCGCTTCCCCCTCGTTATAATAATACTAGCAGTAAGGTCGAGAACCAAAACCTAGTCCATTGGGGTGGTCTACTAGCCTCCGGATGCAAACACCCACCATTCCAGAACAGCTGTTAAAAATTGACCACTGTCTGAAAATCTTCCAGCTCCTGCACCCAACATCTTGCCTCCTGGGTATTTTCTACTTAAGGCCACCTAAAAATGGAGGAATAAAGCAAATAATATTTTTTAAGCCAGTAATTAACAACCAGGAGGCACCTCAGAAGAAACTCACACTCCACGAGCTTTAAATCTCTGTACAAAAATGTCAATTTAAACCAGCAAATAATAGAGCATACTAGACTAAGAGAATACACTAGACTCATCTTCACCCTAACCAATGATGATCTGATAAGAAATGTCACCAACAAAAAAATAATATACTCAGATCACAACATAATCCGAGGTCAGACATGTGAGCAGGAGCCCCAGACCCGACAATAATGAGATTATTCACGAGGAGCAGTCACCAAATTTCAACTTCCATAACAAAAATATAAAGTGGGACCAATAAACCAAGTCCTAACCGATATAAGCTGGGAAATAACTAAGCAACACAGACCCCCAACTTATCCTAGAACAGATTAGCCGGTAGCACTCGATTATCACAAGGCTTATTCCTCTCAAAAAAGGAGGAGTCTAAGTTAAAATAGAGAGAGACAGCAAACTCCTTTACAGGCGATGGAAAAAATAACAGATTCGGGTAGAAGGCCAATAAATCTAAATGCGTAGGAGAGTCACTGGTCAGAGAAATAGCAAGCATCGAAACTAAGCTAAAGGAATCATATAGGAGTCAGAAATCAGCGGTGAAGCATTAAAACCCATAAATGACGATCGAAAGACACCCAAAGTATTTTCTTTCCTATCCAAATCAAAGACGAAACAACGTCAAGTATTGGGCCCCTACTTAAACAAGATGGGTCCTACACAGATGACAGCAAGGAAAGATTGAGCTACTCGAGTTCCCAATATGACCAGTTTTAGCTAGCCGCTAACAGACTGAGAGTCGAAGATCAAAATGAATTTTTTATGAGAGAACCACAGAATTTGGTTAACACAAGCCTGTCTGATGTTATCCTGACACCAAATGACTTCGAAACCAGGTGATAAATGACATGCCCATGCACTCTGCCCCAGGGCCAAAACTCAGGGAACTCCGTGTTTACCAGAAACTGCAAGAAGCCCCTATGACGAGCTTTTACCATCCTCTGGAGAGGGAGCATGGACACGGGGGTCGTCCCACAGATACTCAAAACAACAGACATAGCCTCTCTCCACAAAGGGGGCAGTAAAGCAATAGCAAAGAACTACAGACCGATAGCACTAACATCCCACATCATAAAAATCTTTGAAAGGGTCCTAAGAACCAAGATCGCCACCCATCTAGAAACCCATCAATTACACAACCCAGGGCAACATGGGTTTAGAACAGGTCGCTCCTGTCTGTCTCAACTATTGGATCACTACGACAACGTCCTAGATGCACTAAAAGAAAAAAAGAATGCAGATGTAATATATACAGACTTTGCAAAAGCCTTCGACAAGTGTGATCATGGTGTAATAGTGCACTAAATGTGTGCTAAAGGAATAACAGGAAAAGTTGGTAGATGGATCTATAATTTCTTCACAAACAGAACACAGAGTGGTAGTCAACAGAGTAAAGTCCGAGGCAGCTACGGTGAAAAGCTCTGTTCCACAAGGCACAGTACTCGCTCTCATCTTGTTTCTCATCCTCATATCCGACATAGACAAGGATGTCAGCCACAGCACCATGTTTTCCTTTGTAGATGACACCCGAATCTGCTTGACAGTGTCTTCCATTGCAGACACTGCAACGCTCCAGGCGGACATCAATCAAGTATTTCAGTGGGCTGCAGAAAACAATATGAAGTTCAACGATGAGAAATTTCAATTACTCCGATATGGTAAACATGAGGAAATTAAATCTTCAGAGTTCAAAACAAATTCTGGCCACAAAATAGAGCAAAACTCCAACGTCAAAGACCTGGGAGTGATCATGTCGGAGGATCTCACCTTCAAGGACCATAACATTGTATCAATCGCATCTGCTAGAAAAATGACAGGATGGATAATGAGAACCTTCAAAACTAGGGATGCCAAGCCCATGATGACACTCTTCAGGTCACTTGTTCTATCTAGACTGGAATATTGCTGCACACTAACAGCACCTTTCAAGGCAGGTGAAATTGCTGACCTAGAAAATGTACAGAGAACCTTCAGGCGCGCATAACGGAGATAAAACACCTCAATTATTGGGAGCGCTTGAGATTCCTAAAACCCGTATTCCCTGGAACGCAGGAGGGAGAGATACATGATTATATACACCTGGAAAATCCTAGAGGGACTAGTACCGAACTTGCACACGAAAATCACTCACTACGAAAGCGAAAGACTTGGCAGACGATGCACCATCCTCCCAATGAAAAGCAGGGGTGTCACTAGCACGTTAAGAGACCATACAATGAGTGTCAGGGGCCCGAGACTGTTCAACTGCCTCCCAGCACACATAAGGGGGATTACCAACAGACCCCTGGCAGTCTTCAAGCTGGCACTGGAGAAGCACCTAAAGTCAGTTCCTGATCAGCCGAGCTGTGGCTCGTACGTTGGTTTGCGTGCTGCCAGCAGCAACAGCCTGGTTGATCAGGCTCTGATCCACCAGGAGGCCTGGTCACAGACCGGGCCGCGGGGGCGTTGACCCCCGGAACACTCTCCAGGTAAACTCCATGTACAGAACTTGCACACGAAATTCACTCACAACGAAAGCAAATGACTTGGCAGACCATGCAACATCCCCCCAATGAAAAGCAGGGGTGTCACTAGGACGTTAAGAAACCATACAATAAGTGTCAGGGGCCCGAGACTGTTCAACTGTCTCCCAGCATACATAAGGGGTGTTGTGATAGAAACACAGGCCTTATCTCTAGGCTTTATTGAACATAGAATCTTCATAGTACTTCTGCAACAACAAAATATAATGACTAGTACATCTAATAACGGCTTCTACAGGGATGGTGATGTCTTGCATATGTCAAGAGAAAAGTTATAACTACAGGCCACATATTTAAACTCACCATGTAATCTGCATCACTAATATAGGGATAGTAGAAGCGAATCACACACCATGTGTTGGCGCCCATGACACACACCAAACTGTTGTTGTTGTTAAGGGCCCCGAGAGGTGGTGCAGTATCATCCTGCTGCTGCTCCCCACAGGAGCAGTATCAGTACAATCTCCCCCTTCTAAAATATCAGAGACAGTAATCTCCCAAACTGTTAGGTGGGCGACGTACACGTCCCGACCTTCGTAGCCCTTGAGCCTCTTCACCAGGTTCAATATTTTCCAGCGGGGTTTGACTAACTGCTGGAGCAGAATCCTCTATTTTCGTAGGGGTAGTCTCGAGGGGCTTTCCAGGAGAAAACGAAGCATCTTTCACATCTATTGGTGTATCTTGAGATTCCACACTAATGGGGATTTCAACTGGGCTAAATGTCTTGTAGATACTGTAGTCTCTTCACCATTTTGGTAGCGAATGTGGGCGTAATGTGGATTAGCTTGCAGGAGCTCTACCTCTTCCACTAAAGGATCCGTCTTGTTCATCCTACTGTGACTCTTCAGGAGAACGGGTCGAGGATGACATAACCAAGTGGGCACGGAGGCTCCCGTAGAGGAACGACATGAATAGTTGAGGAGTCTTTCATGAGGGGTTGCATTAGTAGCTGTGCACAGCAATGATCTAATAGAGTGAAGAGCATCAGGTAGGACAGTTTGCCAGTGTTGAACAGGTAGATTGCACAACTTCAATGTCATTGTAACTGCCTTCCATATAGTACCATTGAGCCGAATGCATCAGGTGAGATGTTCTCTTGACCCGGTCGGTACAGAATATCAAAGTCATAACACGATAGTTCCATCCTCCAGCGTAATATCTTGTCATTCTTTATCCTACTTTTGTGCTTCTTGTCGAGCATATACATCACGGACCGTTGGTCAGTCCTTATGGTGAAATGTCTACCAGTTAAATAATGCCTCCAGTGGTGAACTGCTTCTATGATGGCCTGGGCTTCCTTTTCTACAGCAGCGTAACATTTCTCTGATCCTTGAAAAGTTCTCGAAAAGAAGGCTACTGGTCGTCCTGCCTGAGATAAGACTGCAGCAATGGCAATGTCAGATGCATCCGTTTCCACTTCGAATGGTAGGGACTCATCAATGGCTTGAACTACTGAGTTTTCAATGTTTACCTGGAGTTTACCTGGAGAGAGTTTCGGGGGTCCTGTTTGAAAGTATGGAAAGTGGCTTCTGCTTCATTTGTCACAGGAAATGTGGTAGCACTCAATGGGCGGACTTTACTTGAATAGTTGTAGATCTATTGTGAGTAATAAGCAAAGAGACCAAGAGTTCTTCGGAGTGACTTTTTGTCTTGAGGCATTGGAAGTTCCCGTAGAGGTCGTAGTCGTTCAGGGTCTGGGAATATTGAACCTCCTTCCACTACATAACCAAGGATGCTAAGCCTTTTAGTTGAAAAAGTGCACTTTTCCTCATTGTAACTGATATTTTTCTTCTTGGTGGCTTCCAAAAACTTATCAAGGTTTGCTTCATGTTCCTCCTGGGTCTTGCCACAAATGGTAACATTATCTAAATACGCGTAAGTTCCCATGAGTTGCTCTTCCTGAATGAGTGAATCCATAATTCGTTGGAAGCAGGCTATCCCATTGGTGACTCCAAAAGGGACTCTGGTAAACTGATACAGGCCATCCTAGCCTGAAATGCTGTGTATGGTTTATCTTCATTCCTTATAGGGACTTGATGATAGGCACTCTGTAGATCAATTGTGCTAAACACATAGTACTGAGCAATTTTGTTCACTGTATCATCAATTCGAGGTAGAGGGTACCCATCAAGAAGTGTAAATTTGTTGATTGTCTCAGAGTAATCGATAGCCAGTCTCCGTTTCCTGTAATCATCTTTAACAACAACAACCTGTGCACGCCAAGGGGAATTACTCGGTTCTATAATACCCTCCTTCAGCAGCCTCTGAGTTTCTTTCTTAATGAACGTCCGATCGTCATAAGAATAGCTTCGTGACTTAGCTGATATAGGATGGCAATCTGCGGTAAGATTTGCAAACAGCTTTGGTGGGTCTATCCTTAAAGTGCTAAGTCCACAGACAACAAGAGGAGGCAGTTCACCTCCATATGTTAAGGTGACACTACCATGCAGCTTCTGAAAGTCCTGACCAAGGATAACATCAGAGCACAGTTGTGGCAGAATAGCTAAATGTACATCTTGATAATCCTTTCCATTATCTCTGAGATTTACCTTACAAAACCCTAAGGTCTGAATAGAGAGAGATGTTGATGCCATGGAAACGGTACCTGATGAGTGATGTACAGTCAAGAAGTGGCGTTCAACTAAGTCAAGATTGATGAAACTCTCTTGAGCTGCCACTATCAATAAGACCATCTACTTCTGTTCCTTTCATGAATACTTTCACAACTGCCTTTGACAGTGAATTTGGAGTAGCCGCAGAAGTCACTGTTCCTAGTGTCGCATGATCACTGGAATGTGTGGAGGCACTAGCTCTTGTTGATGCATTAGCACGACATACTTTAGCAAAGTGACCTTTCTTGTGGCATTTACGGCACATTGCTTCACGAGCAGGACACTTTGGACGTGGATGTCTTGAAAAACCACAAAAGAAACACACCGTACCTGCTGCTGCTGTCACTGAGGCAGGTTCCACAGTAACTTCATTGCAAGAGTCTTGGTCAGGAATTGCAGCACTTACCACTCAGCCCAGAATTCTTCTGTGCTGAATCTAGAGCTCTTGCCTGGTCAAAGGCAGCGGCTAAGTCGAGAGTTTTATTCTCCAATAAACGCTGCCTTATTATTGGTGATTGCAGGCCACTGATAAAAGCATCCCTGATGGACTCTTCACAATATTGAGCAGCTGTCACTGCTTGGAAGTGACAGTCCTTACCTAAAATTTTCAGTGCTTGAAGGTATTCCTCTAAGGATTCATCAATCTGCTGGCGGCGAGTTGCAAGGCGATAGCGTGCAAAAATTTCATTTGTAGGTTTAATATACTGAGACTTGAGGGTTTTGATAGCATCTTCGTAGGTATTACACTCAGAAATAGCCTCATATATCTTAGGTGACACAAAATTGATGAGCAGACTTAGTTTATCTAGATCTTCTTTAGGAAGGGCTCCCAAGAAGTTTTCGAAAGTCTTAAACCAGTGCTTCCATTCCTGAGCAGCCGTTGATAAGCTGGGGTCACAGTCTAGCCTCTCAGGTTTCAGTAAACGCTCCATGTTGTGATGTAGTCTAGCGCAGGATCACCACCAGGTAGCCCAGGATTCTATGTTCAATAAATTGTTGTGATAGAAACACAGGCCTTATCTCTAGGCTTTATTGAACATAGAATCTTCATAGTACTTCTGCAACAACAAAATATAATGACTAGTACATCTAATAACGGCTCCTACAGGGATGGTGATGTCTTGCATATGTCAAGAGAAAAGTTATAACTACAGGCCACATATTTAAACTCACCATGTAATCTGCATCACTAGTATAGGGATAGTAGAAGAGAAGAGAATCACACACCATGTGTTGGCGCCCATGACACACACCAAACTGTTGTTGTTGTTAAGGGCCCCGAGAGGTGGTGCAGTATCATCCTGCTGCTGCTCCCCACAGGAGCAGTATCACTACAAGGGGGATGACCAATAGACTCCTGGCAGTGTTCAAGCTGGCACTGGACAAGCTCCTAAAGTCGGTAACTGACCAGCCAGGCTGTGGCTCGTACGTTGGTTTGCGTGTAGCCAGCAGTAACAGCCTGGTTGATCAGGCTCTGATCCACCATGATTCCTGTTCACAGACCGGGCAGCAGGGGCATTGACCCCCGGAAGTCTCTCCAGGTAACTCCAGGTCCAGGTATCGAAACTATTCTTATCACTATCGAAAAACATCATTCCCTCAGTTCTTGTAGTGGTACTGTTATTCTGCCCCATACCATAGTCCAACAGAATTTCCAGACATGGGGAAATGACATTTTTAAAAACAGCTGGAACTCCAAGTTTCCCCCCAATTCTAAAGGTAGACACTTTTGTTTTTCCCCGCCCACGGGGGGGGTTTGGTTTAACTTTTGAAAACCGGGTGAACTCCCACCCTCTGTTTATGTAGCGGGAAATGTGGGTTTTTCAAGTTGGGAAAGGGTTGATCCCTACACAGAAAACAGGGGTGGGAAATTGCGGGCAATTGGCCACCCAAAATATTGAAAATTGTTTCCCCAAAAGGGGACCAGTCTGTGGTGCGAAGACCATTCTAAAACTTATTGAAGTGGGACCTCCCCTCTTCCCTTTAAATTTGGGTCTGGGCTCCCCCTTTCGTATCCCCCGCCATTGCCGGGTCTACTTAAATGAGGGGGAAAAATTCTTTGCCTCAAAGAGTCAGAAGATCCCCTTTTGCAGGGCAGTTTCTCATCCTGCCCCCCCAAAGGGAACTCCCCTTGTTTCTTTTTCTCGTTTTTCAAAACATCCCCCTATTTCTGGGGTCCCTTTCTTCTGCAGCCCCCTCTGCGGTTGCTGTTCCCCATAGTCACTCCTGTATCAAAATTCTTTTGCTGTCCTGGGCCGGGGACATCCCTACTTCAACCCTATTTTGTCCTCCTTAAATTCGTGTTCTCCCTCAAAAACCCCTGCTATCGACAAGCCCTTTCGTATGAAAAAACCTTCTCAAAATCGTCCCTTACTTCTCAGAGGTAAAAAAAAATCTCCTTTAACCCCCCCTTTTCCCCTTCACCCCCCCCACTTTTAAAAACCTTCCCCGGTCTCTGAAACCTGGGTTTTTTCCCCCTTTTCCCCTGGCTCCTTTAAAAGGGTGTGGAGGTTAATCCCCCCCTCGTACTGTGCCTTCCCCCTCTGCCCCCTCCTTTTCTCCCACCCCCCCGGATTTTGCTTCTTCTTTTCCCCTCCCACACTTCTCATTTCCCCTCCACCCTTTCCCCCCCCAAACCTTGGACAGCCCTTTTCAGCTCCAATTTTATACCCCAAACTCCTCCCCCTTCCATCCCCAATATTTTTCTCCCATAAACATCTTTTGGCCCCCGAAACCTTGAAGAAATTTAACTGAAATATTGCAGAGCCCAAAAACCACCCAAGGGAACAAAAGATCCACCCTTTTTCCCCTTCTCTTTCCTTTTTCTCCATCCCACAACTCCTTTTTTCACAATGCCCCAAACCCCTTCCTATTTAAAACTTTTTCCCTTTTGGGCCACTGCATGGGGGACTTTTCAAACCCCTTCTAGTCCGAAGGTCCCCTTACCTGCAGTTTTCCGGGTACCCTTTATCATTCCCAAATCATGGCCAAATTTACAAGGGGGAATTTTTGGGCCTCAGGGGTAACGGGGGTGAGCTTCAGATGTTGCTCTCCCATTTTTTCCCTTTTGGTGTTTGCTTACGGGAAACCCAAAAAATTAAACACTCTGTTTTTTATCTACCCATTTACAGACCCTTTTTCCTGGGGGGGACCTTTAATAAAATTTCCCTTTTTTATGTAAGGGATTTTCCCGTACCATCACTATTTTTTCTACTTCGGGGCATTACACGCACCCCTATCCCCCTTGCATAGGTGGTTTTACATTGGGTTCTTTGTATCTTTTCTCCGTCCGGGCATTATCTACCCCAGATTTTGGGCCCTTTCTTGCTTATCTTTTTCCCGCCCCCTTTCTGAAACTTGGCAAATTTTAAATGCCCATCATTTCCTCTGGGGGGGCCCCTAAACCGGTTTCCCCGTGGCTTTTCAGTTAGAGGCTTTTTTTTTTTGAAACCCCCTTTCCCCTTTTTAAAAATACGGGTTTACCCCAAAACCCATTTTGATCCTCGGATTTCAAAATCTCTTTTGGGCATCGATCCCTTCCCCCCTGCTTTTTCCCCGGCTGCATTAGATTTACCTGGTCTTTTTCCCCCCCAAATTTTACATAAAACGGCGACTTTTCCCCCAATTTTTTTCCCTTACCCCCCTTCATATTCACCACCTCTTCGAAAAACCCACGCTGGAAATTTGATCGGGAAAAATTGGAACCTTTACCCAAACCCAAACCCCCTTTTAGTGGGGTTTTCCTTCTTCTTTCCCCCAATTAAAAAGCTTTTACACCCCTTCTCGTCCTCCGTTTTAAACTCCCAGCTTCTTTTCTATCCCCCAAACTTCGGGGGGGGCACTCTAGAAATGCGTGCCTTGGGGTTCCCCTGCTTTTTGTCAGGGCGGGAAATTTGAAACGCGCTGTGTGGGGCAGGGTTATGTAAAATAGAACCACGGAAAACTTCTTTGATTTTTTAAACAGAAGCGTGGGGATTTTCTTGCCGTGTCATCCGTGACTCTTAAAAGCAAATTGCTGGGGAACTATTGTCCCCAAACCCCCCATCATTTTGTACTGGAGTTTCAATCAAAATTTAAAGGGAATTTTTGAAAAAAAATCACTCATAAATGTTCAAGAAATTTGGGAAAGTATTTTTTCCCAGGTGGATATTAACCCGACCATTCTGGAGAAATACCCCGACTTTTCTAACTGTAAATAATGCATTACCATGTGTGGTGTTTGTACTCACCTATTTATGGGTTTCAGGGGGCGAGTCATAGCTCCCGGGCCCCCCCTCTTTCCCCTGGGCTGCTACTATCCCCCTCTCTCCCTGCCCCTGAGCTTTATCATACCTCGCCTTTAAAAAATATGTATGGGGTTTCCCCCCTCCCACTACGCCAATTTTTTAGGCTATTCCCCGGCCCTGCACTCCCATGACGAAAAAAATACTTCCTAAAAAATCCCTTTTATTCATCTGAGTCTTCAACTTCCAATTGTTTTTTACCTCATTGGCTGTGGGCCCTTTTCTGGGAAAATCCCTTTTTTGTCCCCCTTATCTATTTTACACAGTATTTTATTTGTCGGTTTTCATGGCTCCCCCGACCCTCCTGTTCCTAGTGTTGTCAGGGTGATTTCCCTCAACTTTTTTCGTAGGACAATCCCTGTAGCTCTGGGACTTCTTGTTTCAAAACCCTTTTCACCCTTTTCTAATTTCTTTTACGTGCTTTTACTAGGTGTGGGTTCCAAACTGGTTTTTGCTTTCTCCAGTTTTTTGGGATAAATGGTTACCTGGAGTTTACCGGGGGAGAGTTTTTGGGGGTCAACGCCCCCCCGGCCCGGTTTTGTGCCAGGCCTCCTGGGGTCAGGCCTGATTTAACCCGGTGTTGCTGCTGGGGGTGCACGCAAACCAAAGACGAGCAAAACCCCCTGATGGAACTGACTTTAGGGGCTTTTCCAATTTCCAGCTTGAAGGGCTGCCAGGGGTTGTTGGTAATCCCCCTTATTTGTCTGGGAGGAAATTTTAACAGTCTCGGGCCCCCGACACTTTTTGTATGGTTCTTAAGTGCTAGTGACACCCCCGCTTTTCTTTGGGGGGGGTGGTGCATCGTCTGCCCCCCTTTTTTTGCTTTCGTAGGAGTGATTTTTCGTGTGCAAGTTTTGGTTTCTGTCCCCCAAAGGTTTTTCCAGGGGTATTTAATCTGTATCTCTCCCCCCCTGCATTCCCCGGGAATGCAGGTTTTTTGGAAACCTCAAGCGCTCCCTTTTAAATTTAAAGGGGTTTTTTCTCCCCTTTTGCGTGCCGGTGAAAGTTCTCTGTACACTTTCTTAAAGGGGGAAAAATTTTTTAAAACCCCCCCCTTGAAAGGGGGCTTTAGTGTGCAGGGGGAATATTCCAGCCCAGATAAAAACAAATGACCTGAAGAGTTATCCCTGGGTTTTTCCTCCCCTTGTTTTTAAGGTTCCATTTTCCATCCGTCATTTTTCTAGCAGAGCGATTGGGTACAATGTTTTGGTCCCCTTAAGGTGGATCCCCCGCATGAAACCACCCAGGTCTTTGAGGTTTTCCCCAAAAATTTTTGGGGGGCCCGAATTTGTTTTGTACTCTGATGAAGATTTAATTTCCCAAAGTTTTTTCCCTATTGAGTTTAAATTTAAATTTTTCATCGTTGAATTCATATTGTTTTCCCGCAGCCCACCCGAAAGATTTTGGGTTTATGTCCGCCTGGGGCCCTTGGGAGTGTCTGAAAAGGAAGAAACTGCTTTCAGAATCGGGTGTACTGCAAAGGAAGACACGGTGCTGGGCGACATCCTTGTCTTGTGGGTATGAGTTGGGGAAAAGAGGAGCGAGTACTGGGGCCTTGTGGAACAGCTTTTCACATGGTATACAGAGTTTTTGAACGAATCCTTACTGAGGTATCGGAACGCTATCCGTAGGTTTGCCAGGCGCCTGTATGCTGCAGCAGTTATCTGATTTGATGTGCACTTCAGGAGATATGCTCGGTGTTATACTCACCCCCAGATCTTTTCTTGAGTGAGGTTTGCAGTCTTTGGCCATCTAAACTAATTGTGTCAGCGGTCTTCTTTGCCCTTCCCCAATCTTCATAAACTTTGCACTTGGCGGGGTTAACTAAAGGGAGCCAGTTGCTGGACCAGACTTGTAGCCTGTCCAGGTCGCTTTGTAGTCCTGCCTGATCCTCATCGGATTTGATTCTTCTCATTAACTTCACAACATCTGCAAACAAGACACTTCTGAGTCTATCCCTTCCGTTATGTCGTTCACTATACTAAAACAGCACAGGTCCTAGACTGACCCCTGTGGAACCCCCGCTTGTCACAGGGCCCACTCTGACACCTCGTCACGACCATGACTCGTTGCCTCCCTGTCAGGAATTCTCTGATCCATTGCAGTGCCTTTCCTGTGTGTGTGAGTGGGTGTATGTGTGGGTGTGTGTGTGTGTGTGTTGTGTGTGTGTGTGTGTGTGTGTGGGGTGTGTGTGTGTGTGTGGGGTGGTGTGTGTGTGTGTACTCACCTAGTTGAGGTTGCGGGGGTCGAGCCCCGAGCTCCTGGCCCCGCCTCTTCACTGATCGCTACTAGGTCACTCTCCCTGAGCCGTGAGCTTTATCATACCTCTGCTTAAAGCTATGTATGGATCTGCCTCCACTACATTGCTTCCCAAACTATTCCACTTACTGACTACTCTGTGGCTGAAGAAATACTTCCTAACATCCCTGTGATTCATCTGGTCTTCAGCTTCCAACTGTGTCCCCTTGTTACTGTGTCCAATCTCTGAACATCCTGTCTTTGTCCACCTTGTCAATTCCTCTGAGTATTTTGTAGTCGTTATCATGTCCCCCCTATCTCTCTTGTCCTCCAGTGTCGTCAGGTTGATTTCCCTTAACCTCTCCTCGTAGGACATACCTCTTTGTTCTGGGACTAGTCTTGTTGCAAACCTTGCACTTTCTCTAGTTTCTTCACGTGCTTGGCTAGGTGTAGGTTCCAAACTGGTGCCGCATAAATCCAAAATGGGCCTAACGACACGGGGTACAGGGTCCTGAATGATTCCCCTTTTTAAGATGTCGGAATGCTGTTCTGAGGTTTGCTAGGCGCCCATATGCTGCAGCATTATTTGGTTGATGTGCGCTTCAGGAGATGTGCCTGGTGTTATACTCACCCCAAGATCTTTTTCCTTTAGTGAGGTTTGTAGTCTCTGACCCCCTAGACTGTACTCCATCTGCGGCCCTTTTTTGCCCTTCCCCAATCTTCAGACTTTGGGACTTGGTGGGATTGAACCCAGGAGCCAATTGCTGGACCAGGTCTGGGAGCCTGTCCAGACCCTTTGTAGTTCTGCCTGGTCTTCGATCAAGTGAATTCTTCTCATCAACTTCATGTCATCTGCAACAGGGACCTCAGAGTCTAATTTCCCTTTCCCTCATGTCGTTCACAAATACCAGAAACAGCACTGGGCCTAGGACTGACCCCTGCGGGACCCCGCTTGTCACAGGTGCCCACTCTGACACCTCGCCATGTACCTTGACTCGCTGTTGTCTTCCTGACTCGCTGTTGTCTTCCTGACAAGTATTCCCTGATCCATTGTAGTGCCTTCCCTGTTATCCCTGCTTGGTCCTCCAGTTTTTGCACCAATCTCTTGTGTGGAACTGTGTCAAACGCCTTTGTGAAAATTTGTGTGGACTGCCTCCAAGTGAGTCGCCTACCCTGGCAAACTCTGTTGACACCGAGCTCTGGTGGTACCTCAGCCTCAC